>JADRCC010460733.1:0-10203 GCA_019843855.1 Hylomyscus alleni
TTTTTTTTTAATTTTTCTATTATTCCTCAACCAACCTGAAATGAAAAGAAAATATGTACACTGTGGGTGCTGAGGTAAGCTTTAAGCATGAAACAGACTTCGGTACTCATATTTTAAACCTAATTCTTTTTAAACAAAAATATATGATCACTTCATACTAATACCACGACTGGCACTATCATTCCTTCTTTAATTAGAACAGGATTTTTTAAATTTAAACTTCATCCATTTGTAGCCCCTTTTTGCACAGCCCAAGACATATCTAATAGGCACACACACTTGGTGGTAGTAAGGAAATTTATTTACATGATGCTTTTGTTTACATATGATTTTACTACCTGTGAAAGTTGAAAGCAAATAAGCATACTAATGAGACAGACAAAAGTGTCTATTTTTATGTCAACAAACCTTGGCTGAATATTCAGTATGTTGGATGCACATACAGATCATCATTAGTGGCTTTCCAAGTTTCCATAAGAGCAGAAACCATTATATACAGGATAAAAAAAATGAAAAGGAAAAAAATCCAACAACAAAAAATCCACCATTGCATTTCATAACATCAGTCTTGGGTCTGAGCTAAGGTGTTTCTGGGAGTCTCATGGCTGCATGGCCTGAGGGCAAGTATAATACAATACTGTTGTCTGTTTAAAACCATGGCTGCAGTGAAACTACCTATCACAACACTGGCCAGTACTGCTAGAAGTGCCTTACATTCGTTATGCCTTTGATTTTGAACTAGTTCCTAGTGTTATACATTCACAAATCTTTCCCAGTTGACAATTTTTTTTTTAAATTTAACTGGATCATAGCTAAAGAAGCTGTGATTTAAAATAATCTTTCTTTGCCAAATCTTTTTGCAAGAGGTAATTCATCAAAATATGTCTTTGTGCAGTTCTTTCTGGATGTTTGGCTAGGTGTAGATATTCTTGAAGATTGTAAGAATTCTCAATTAATCCCCAATCATATTTGAAATGCATCTGCTCCGTCAAGTGATTAGTCTCTAATATCAACAGCGCGAGAACATAAATAGAACATTACAAACTGCAGTCCTTACACACCATTTGAGCACTCCTCACTTACTTGCCTCAGCTCCTCCTTTGCTTTCTTAGGCAGCACGGGTTTCACTCTCTCTCTGTCTGTAAATTCTAGTTGTCCTAATGGCCATGTACCCTCAACTTTGAACAGCTGGGCTTAAAACTGAACAAATCCAGTTTAGTCATTGAATGCTCAGATAAAGGGTACATTTATCCACTTCTCAGTAAAAGGGATTGGAAACAAAGGACTTATTTACCTGGAAAGTACAGTATTGTTGAAAGAAAGAAATTAATTCACAAATTACTTCTTCAAGGCTCAGTAGTTTTAAAATCTCATTCCTGGTGGCTGCAGAGACAGAAACTACAGTCTATGTTGATTTTTTTTTGTTTTTTGTTTTTGTTTTTGTTTTTTTTGTTTGTTTTTTTTTTTGGATTCATTATCCCATTCATCACACAGTAAGTGAGTTCACTTGTCCTATGTGTGTATACATATGTACATGTATATTTAATTATTTGTAAATACAACTGTAGCTTGTTTGGAAACTACAATGTGTGAGTGTGCCATCAGATAATTCAGCCAGACAATTAATTACATTTATGTGCTTCTTAATTTTATTGTTTTTTTTGTTACCATGTCTACCAACATTTGTATTAGTATTATCACCACAAAGAAGACATTTTTTATAATTATTAAAATATATTTACATCACTTCTTGTTTCCCTCTCTTCCCTCCAACTCCTTCCATTCCTGCCCCTCAGTTCTTTTCAAATTGATGGCTTATACTTCTGAAACAGAGCCCAGGGGCCTCTAAGGGAAACTCAGTGGATGCCCCCTCCTTAAGTCCTAGCTCTCATGGTGCCAGAAGATGTCATGTAAGCTTCCATAGGAGGGAGACAGCCAACAGTCCTACCCAACTATGATGTGGATGAACCAATGACCAACATGGCATGATAACTCTATGGGTGTCGTACCAGGGCAGGAACTGATAGCTTTCTAGTTGAACTTAAGACCTGTTGATGAAGAGGAAAAACATCCCTGGTATTGGAAACCTAAGCACTACTCCGTGATAGTGATGTCAGGTTTACTGAATTAGAATCTATCCACCAATTTACTAAGCCAGCATAATCCCTAACAATTCTATAAACATTTGTCCTTAAAACCACAGATAAGTGTAGTCTTCACTCTTCATCGAGGAAACCTCTCTTTGCAACAGACAGATATCCCTACTGAAAACCAAAGCCAATCAAAATACAGAGTTGTGGAGCCTAGTCCCAATGGCTACAATTATAAGACCCCACACACACACACCTACGGTTTAGGGAGTATCAAAGAAGAAGGGGCAGGAAGGTTGTTAGAGCCAGACGATCAGGGACTTTTGTGTGTAAGATTGTGTTCCCCAGTATGTGAGAAGCTACACTTATAATAAATCACCAACAGGTCCATGAGCCTCAACCCTACTCAGAGAACTATAGACAACTGAAGAGAGCTGGGAGTGGAGAGGTTGTCCTTCCTAGGGAAGAGCACATCAAGCGGTTGTGCAGTGCCAAATGGTCAGCCCTGAGAAGAAGTAGCCAAACCCGAATACAAATAGCAGTATATAGACGGAACAGGTCATATTTAGGACTATATCCACATACTCATATCTGCATGTGCATGCCATAACAATCAATGAAAAAAGAGGACAGGAATTTGAAGTAGACTGGGGAGAGGCATGGGGAGACTTTGGATGGAGGAAAGAGAAGAAAGAAATTATATACTGAGTCCTTTTAGTGTAGTTTGTGTGCATATGATTTTGGAGTTGACCAGTTGTTTTGGATAACCAATGAGGGGGCTCATCTTTAGGAAATAACTTTTCTTCACTCAGTAAGCATCAGTTGCGTGTAGTTCTTTGTCTAGAGGTGGGCTCCTATGAGATTTCCTCTTTCCGTGTTGGCATATCAGTTAGTACTGTCATTGTTGACATTTTGTTTAGGTAGCCATATTGTTGGGGATATCATGGGTGTCATTTCTCTGTCATTTCTAGGAGACAGAATCTCACAGTGGACTTCTTGGTCTCTGGCTTCAGGCTCCCTTTTCTCCCATGGACCCTGAGCCATAGGTGCATGAGTCATGTGGTAGGTGTATCTGCTGGATGTGTTGTAAATGGGATCTTTGGAACTCTGAGTGCTGACGTGTTATGGTTTTCTTATAATGGTCTCTATTTGTTATATATAAAAAAAATATTTAATGAGGGGTGAGAGCAACATTTTACCTTATCTTCCGTGTTGAACTTTGAACTGTGTCAACAGTGGTCATGTGTTCCACTTTTTGTTTGCTTGCTTGCTTTTATGTCTGCCAGCAGGGGGTGGGGTAGATGCATGTGTATTTGGAGGCCGGAAGGTGACAATGAGCTTTTTTTTTTTCTCCCTCCATGATTCTTCACCTTATTTTAGAGTCAGGGTTTCTCACTAAACTTTACTGTTTTGACACGATCAAATAATGGTCAGCACGTCTCAGGATCAGCACATCTCAGCCCTTCTCTCTCTGTATCCTCACAGCTGGATTTACAGTACACACAACTGTGCTCGGTTTTTAGAGTTGATCCTGGGCGTCCAAACTCAGATCCTCAGGTTTGCTCAGCAAGCACCTTATGGACAAACTCATCTCCTTTGCCCCTTGCTTTGTTTCCTGGAACAGTGCCTCACTATATAGCCCAAGGCTGGAATTTACAGTGTAGACCAGACTGGACAAGGAGTTCACGATTCTTCTACCTCTGCTTACCTAGCACACACAGTATAGGTGTGTGTCACCACACATAGCTCCTTGTTCATTTTTGATAGAATGATTTACTAAATGATGGACATCGCATCCGTTATTGGGACTGAAAATAACTGGAAATGCGAGCTAACTTTAAAGAGATCATCAGGATCATGTTGTAAAACTGATACTGTCAACTCTGTGTGAAGTTCCTTCGTGGGTGGAGTCCATGCTAATAGATGCTACACTAGTTTCTCTCTGTACGGAAGAAGATGGGAGTTGGAGAATTTTTAAAGTTTCAACATCTTGTGTAAAAGGAAAACTGGTGTGCTTTAGTCAGCTTCAGTTCCCTCACCAGAAAACTGGTGTTTTCCTCTTACAGTATCTAGTGCTAAATTGCTCTCCTTTAAGCTAGTCTATTGGAAGGACCGACTTTATCCTTTTTAGTACTGTGAACTGAGCCTATGGATTCACGCATGCTTCAGCATGAGGCTACATTCCCAGCCCTCTTTTTAATTTTTTTTCCTCAGATAGGATCTTACTAAATTGCCCTGGCTGGCATTGACCTCATTATGTAGTGCAAGTAAGCCTTGAACTTGCAATCCTCCTGCCTCAGCCTAAGTATGTTGGATTATAGGCAGAATTAGGCACGCATACCTATTCAGCAGACCTGTGTCTTATTGTGGTGATTAGCATCATTAAATCACCATTGTGAAGTTGTAAGTACCAACTTTTATGCATGTTCTATACTTCTCAAATGTATCCACAAAGATAGAGACAGGGGTTGCTCACGTACACGGAAGAATGGCCTTCATCTCCCCAAAGCCTTTGACCTAATGATACTAATCGATGTCCAACATGTTGTCAACAGTATAAATCATATTTTACATCCCACTGGCGTGAGACATCCCTAAGACAAGTATCTCACAGTGACTCTTAATGCTTCCCAGTGTGACGGAGCTTCAGTTCCCTCTAGAAGTCCCTGCCTGCTCTCGGCAACTTTTATTTGCTATTTTCTTGTCTTTTTGTTTTACACTTATTTCTTGACTTGGATTTTCCCCTATTTCTAAATGAAATTACATATATCTGGTTCTTTTATTCCAGGTTCTTCTTTGAGCAAGAGAGGGTCATAAAGTGAAGGATGGAGGAAGAAAAATCAGCAATAGGTGGAGGCGGTGGAGTAAGAGGAGGAGGACTAACAGGAGGAACGGGATAAAAAGAAACCATTTTTATTTTGTTTCAGATAGACTAAATCATTAGATTGAGAAATACATTTGCTCCTCATGTAGCTCATATATTAATCCATGAGAACTCATTAAAACTAGAAATAGAAAGTGTAGCTCTTCAAACCCATCTGAGATAATTATTTTAACAAATGAGAGTAATAACATGTGGGCCCAGTGAAACTTATAGCAAATACTAACTGTAATGGTGCAATGAGACAGCAGGTATGGGCAGGAAGCCTCGAGAAGCAGGACTTTTGACTTTATTTCAAGTGCCACAACTACTTGTCCCCATTGGAAGAGACTTCATCATGTGGATTTCACTTTTAGTTTTGTATTACTGTGAACTCCCAAGCAGGAGTATCCTGTCTGTTCTACATTGTGATTCTAGACTTTTGCTCATTGCTGAAGCTACGTCTGTTCAGTTCAGCCTTGTGAAGCCCAGGAAATTTGGTCATAACCTGACTGAATGCCAAGCAGGCCACTGAGCATCCAACACTCACAACCCTTCTCAATGATAAGTCAACAGTTTGTGGTCCATTCTTATTTTTGTGAATAACCTCAATGCCTTTCATTTTTCTAACCTTTCTCCTACTATCACATAGTCACTCTTTCTACATCTGAATTCCCCAGCACTTCAAAGGTTTGGATATGTCAAGTAGTCTAGGGAGTAAAGATCTTAGAAAACACATTCAAACCTGCCCCTGGCATGACTGAGCACCTTTGGCCCTTCGGGACCTTTTCTTCTCTGGGAATCAAGAATGATGTCCAGTTCATACATCCTAAGAATTTAGCAGAGAGGGAAGTCTAAGTTAAATTCCAAAGCAGTTGTTTTGTGTCCTGAAAATAATATAGCTGCCTGTGGGTGTCCTCCTGAGAGATATGTACATGTATGCATGGGCATGCGTTTCACTTCTTTTTAATGGCTCTTAGGTCACACTGGGCATGTGGTAGCCGCCAGAACCATTGAGTAGGAGGATCTGACCCTGGTCAACACTAATCACCCTAGTTCTTGTCACCTTGTCGAACTTCCTAACTCCTTTTCCCCTATAACAACAGAGAATGACATGAGTTTTGGATTCAAACATTTTGAACATTAGCCTATTATCTTATAATATTAACTTCTCTAAAGTTGAACAAACAGCAATAACATTGTTGTGTATTATCCAGCTATGCACAATAACACTGAAAGCCATTATTCTCCTGTTACAGCCAGAGAGTATAGACAGTTCCAATTCTCACTTACATCTTGCTCGGTGTTTTAGACAAATGTTACTAATCTTCAGCACTGTAGGCATTTGGGGCTGGATAGTTTCCTTGTTGGGGCAGTTAGACAGTAAAAGTAGGTTATTGTAAGATGTTTTGAAGTTTCCCAGATTCTAACTTAACTAGTAGACCCCTTTCCCCAGGTTGTTTGACAAACAACAACAACAACAACAACAACAACAACAACAAAATGTCTCTAGACATTGCCAATGTCTCCTGTGGGAAATAGTCACTCTTGGTTGAGACCCACTGGCTTAGGAGTTGGCCTTTGTGTGACCAAAGCTGATTTACTAACACCATGTCCACAGTATAGGTCATAGGATGAAGGAAGGAGAAAAACAGAAAGGCAAGCAATTTCTTTTATGAGAGTGATATGAAATTTTAATGTCAGTTATGTTCATATTTCTTGTGCTAGAATTTGGTCTCCAGGCAACAGTAAACTGCAGGGAGGGCCAAACAATTCATGGCATGCTAAAGTTCTCATTCAAAAGGTATCAGTGAACTTGGATAATGAATATGTGATCTCATTATGTTTATAGAATTAAATATGGTAATGTATCCACAGTACCTAATTGTGTTAGATTTTTCACGCTATGACCAAATACCCGAGAAAAGCAACTTAAAGATAGATTTATTTTGGCTCATGGTTCCAGAAATTTGACTCCGTGGGTTTGTTGGTGCCATTCCTCTGAACTCCGTGGCATGGCAGAAACCTCACAGTAGAAAGGCAGTGGGGCATGGTTAACTATGGTGGCTGGGAAGCAGGGCAGCTGGGGGTGAGGTCATGCTAGTGGGTTTCCATCTTCCTTTGTGCCATCTATGCTTCTGGTCTACTGAATGAACCTCTCCATATTCAGGATAGGTCTTTGCCCTTCAGTTGCTGTCCCAGATGCCAGCTGTCTATAAAAACACCCTCAGAGACACACTCAGAAGTGTACCACACTAGTCTATTACGCATCTATCCGTCTAATAAGGAGGGCAACCAAGTTCAATAATCACATCAGGATAGTGCCTTAGGTGATTAGATAAATGTTCTGGGGCTATCTGTGCCTTCCTCCTGCTTGTCCTATCTCAGGCACCTTGGCATGATGTCTTCCACACTACATCTCTCACTCAAGGACACCTTATGGGTGGACTTAAATAAGATGAGATGGCAGCTTTCCCAAGTAGGAAGTGGGAGAGCAGAATGGACAGTTCCTGTTCGGCTCGGGGAGAAGGAATGTGGAGGACAATGTGTTGAGGGAGAGGTATGATAGCCATTGGTCTGTACCTCTGCATCTGACTGTCGTCAAGAGCAAGGTCAACTGTGTCCTGAGTTTCTCAATGAGAGAGACTCAGAGAACTGCACAAGCTGCTGCTGACCTAAGCGGAGAGAAGAGTATTGCATGAGAATGTTATAAGGGCATTGAATAATCGTTCCATGGCCCCTCGCACTAGACTGACTTCATTTAGCAAGGGATGAGCCTTGCTAACTTGCGATTTCAAAGCATTCCAAGGAATTCTGTAGTGCAGTCATCAGCTCACAACCTGTTGGATTCTCTCTCTTCCTGTTGGGCTTGTTTTGCTCTGCATATGCACGTGTTTGTGCTAGCATAGCTTGCTTTCTCCTCTCCTCTATCCCAGGGTAACCTGTGACAGGACTTAGCAGCTATGGTGGAACTAAAAGACCTCAGAATACAAACTACTGGATTCAGGTGGAAGGCTTCTGTTCCTTGGGTATCAAGGAGGCTCTCTAAGTCTTGGCTTTGCTTTGTAGAGAGAAAGTTGAGTGTGAACCACTGCCATGTGATACTGTTGATGGGTGTCAGTGTGCTAAAGTGGAGAGTTCAAATCTACAATCTAGTTCTAACTTTTGTGTGCAGGCTAGGGAGATTTTTTTCAGCAAGTCACATGCCTGCTGTCCAAATAAGGACTTGAGTTTAGATCCCCAGCATCCTTGTGTGGAGTAGGCTGGTGAGCACCTATGACTGTAGCCCTGGGGAGACAAAGACAGGAGAATCTCAGCTTGCTGGATACTCTCTGGCTAAATCAGTGAACTCCAGGCTCGGTTGAGACAACTGTGTCTCAAAGCAATCAAAAGAGATGCCTAAAACCAACCTCTATCATCCATACCTCTATCATGCACGTGCACACGCGCACACACACACACACACACATGCACATGCATGTGAACATGTACAAACATATCATATATACTAAATAAGAAAACAAATTGCCATATTAACCAGGAAAAATTTATTAAACTTCTCTGTTCTCTGTTTCAGCATCTTTAAAATGCAAGTCAAGGAGATCCAGAGTTTTGTAGGTTAAATGAGTTGATATCCTGGCACATCCTCTAGTGTATAGCACTGTATAGCAGTGATGCAGCAAAGTACTAGCTAGGATGTTTTCTTTCTGGGGTTTTATTTAAGATACGGTCTCTGTACAGCCCAGTATATAGCCTTGAACTTGGGAGCCTCCTGCCTCCCACTCCAGAGCATCTATGATTGCAGGCGTGTGCCGCGGGACCTGGCTTCTTTTCGGGCTCTGTTCAGTCATTTGTGGGAAACTCACTGCAGATGTTCCGATGATGCTCAGATAAGAATGCTATTATCATGGTGGTTGTTGCCACAGCAAGTGATCTGCTTCATTTCATGTGTCTTCAGGGACACTTGGAGACAGCAGGCTGGACTGTAACTCAATGAGGCATCTCTGAGAGCGTCAACTCCTGTAGCCAGGACTCGAGGTTTCTTCCCAGCTGAGTTAATGGCCTTCATGATAGAAGTCTTTGATGGTAACGCCATGGAGAGCCCACTCGTCTTTCTTTTGTGACACAAAAAGCAACTTGGCTGCTTGTATTTCTCTTTAGCATTTACTTCTGCAGTCTAATTAGGTTATAACAGGATTGTCCTCTCTACAGACCATCTTCCAAATTACCAGCTCCATGGGACCATTGATGATTTTGTGAAGATCCATCTTAATCACAGACCTTCCCTGTAGCCTTATTTCCTCAATGTCTTGTTAGCTACATAAGGGTTGACTCATTGTGCTAGGCAAGGTCATGTATGAAGCCTGGACTGTAACCATTCCAACTCTGAGGGCCATACTGTTAAGATTTCACTGTGATAAAAGATCAGTGATGTAGACTTCATATTCTAGCACCTTCTCTGATGCTCCAGAGACATTCTCAAGAACACCTATGTTTTATTTGCCTGTCCTGGTTTGAAAATGGGTTCACTATTTCTTACCCTCTTTCCCCAACCTTTTCAGCCATGTCCTTACATTTTGTTCCTACAGACAGTGTTTTTTTTTCTTTCTGTTTTTGTTTTTGTTTTTTTGAGACAGGGTTTCTCTGCATAGCCCTGGCTGTCCTGGAACTCACTTTGTAGACCAGGCTGGCCTTGAACTCAGAAATCTGCTTGCCTCTGCCTCCCAAGTGCTGGGATTAAAGATGTGTGCCACCAATGCCTGGCACAGACAGTGTTTTTATTGCATACTTTAGCTCATAAAGCCTGCCACCTAAGTGCCCTGCCTGTGGAGTTATCATTCATGTATTTGTCCTACTGCCTCAGAGACCTACAGGTAAGTGGAGATTCTTTACTGTATCAGTTTATTACTTATTCTTTTTATGTTGTGGTTATACGTGTTTGTGCAGGAGGCACGCACATGCATTTATACACATGTGCATGTGATGGTCAATGGATAACCTTGGGATTGTTTCTCCTTACATAACTTACTTGATTGAGAAGGGGTCTCTTATTGGCCTGGGGCTCACTAATTTGGGTTGCTACTGTGAGTGCCCATGCATGTGACTAATGTGTTCTTGCAATGCTCCCACTGAGGCAGCATAGATACCATAGGACCCATCAAGCTGGCTGGATAGCATGAAATCAAGCAGCTGACTAATTCAGCTATCTCCCTAGCTCTATTACGTATTCATTTAGGAAGTCTATTATTATTA
>JADRCC010460821.1:0-26564 GCA_019843855.1 Hylomyscus alleni
CACACACACACACACACACACACACACACTCCGAGAATAGTATCCTTCAAAAAACACCAATGGCATTGGTAATTTCATGTGTTGGGCCCTGTGCAAACACTTTAAACCTATTTCATGTATTTCTTGTAAGAAAACTGTAAGCTAAGAGCTATGCTGTTAGCATAGACATTATGTAGATAAAATGGAATAATTAAATAACTTATTCATAGCCATCTGGTCAGGAAAGTACTGGAACTTGAATTTAAAGGAGGTGGTTCAATTTGAGTCCAGTCTCAGTGACATTAGAGATCTCCAGTAAGAGTGATATGGTCAAAAGGGACGAAGGGCAATATTCCCTTCCAGAAGATCAGTAGAAGCTTAGTAACAATGGCCTTGCAGGGGAATCTAGAAAGAGTGAACTTCCTGGTAAATGGAATGGGAAAGCAAAAGTGTCCGTGAGGGTGAATGGTGGGAACAGAGGCTCCGAAGTGGAAGAGCTGGGGAGAGGTCAGCTCAGCTCAGCTCGGCAGCACATACTCCTGAGCGTACTGAAAAGGAAGAAGAAGGTGGGGCGGTGGCTATAGGGAGGCGTCAAGGGGGCTGTCCAGGAGGGGAGCGGAACTTGAAGAGACTCAGATGTAAGCCAAGCACCTGGGTTTTGTTTGGTCGGTTTTTTTGAAGAGACTCTGGGTGTTTGCACTCAAAACATGCCCAGAGCCATATGCATGAAGTTTGTTCTTTCCAGTTGGAATTAAAAAAAAAAAATGAACGAGGATGTTTCACGACCACAACATGCAGTATCTTTTTGAAATGATATCACATGTGTTACTGTCACCATCGTGAGATACAACGTCGTAATGATCTCCAGAGCTGGCAGACAAGCAGGGGAAAGCAGAAGTCACAACAACGCTATGAACAGTGTGGCCAGAGACTGCACAACTGTCCCGTTATTGGAATGATTTTCACATGTCTTCAAAATTAGGGAAGGGAGAGGAAGGGAAAGGGGAAAGGAGAGAGAAAGGGAGAAAGAGAGAACTCACCTGATGTACATAGATATCTCGAGGCAATACAAATGTGTTCAATAGCAAACACTGTGTTCTCTATATAGCTTCCCATAAAAAGCAAATGAATATTCTTAATTTTCTGTTTTGCTTTGTTTTCATTACTTCTCCGCACGCCCTTATTTAGTTCCAGGAAAAGTGAGGAATCTGGTTTCCTACAACGAGATGTGGATGAAGTCCTTCGCAGTGAACTGGACGCCCCCTGCTGGCGACTGGGAGCACTACCGTATCCTGCTCTTCAATGACTCCGTGATGCTCCTCAACACCACTGTGGGAAAGGAAGAGACACACTATGCCCTGGACGGCTTGGAGCTCATACCGGGAAGACAGTACGAGGTAGAAGTCATTGTGGAGAGCGGAAATCTGCAGAGTTCCAAGCGCTGCCAAGGCAGGACAGGTAAAACAAAGGCGATTAGCAGAATGTAATTCGTTCCCTGCTGCATAGAACCACGGATGTATTATTTCTGTACTCCCTAAAGGTGAGCTATTACAAGGCTAACAGAGCAGCAAACATTTAATTTCCTCAGTTTTGAACATCAAACACCCTTTTCCACTGGTGACTATCATTTCATGAAAGAAAAGACATTTCAAAGATTTATTTTTATGTCAGATGATGTTGGCCCACCGTTTTTTAATCCCAGGCAAGGAAGGCAGAGGCAGGCAGATGTCTGAGTTCGAGGGCAGCCTAGTCTACAGCCTGAGTTTCAAGACAACAGGGCTACACAGAGGAACTCATGTCTCAAAAAAGCCTAAATATAAAAATTTTAAACTTTGTGTTGAGGGCAGCAGTGGCGGCGGGGGTGGGATGGGGTAGTAATGTGCACCAAAATCTAGCAGAGGGCAGAGGATCCCACGAGAGCTGACATTGCAGGCACTTGTGAGCTGCTCAACCTGGGTTTGAGGAACTGAACCCAGGTCCTATACCAGAGATCAAGCACTCGTCCATAACCACTGAGCTATCTCTTCAGCCCAAAGGAAAGACATTTTAGATGCCATAACAACAGAAAAGATACAATCTGAGAATAAAAACCAATCTTTCAAAGAGTGCTGGTAATCAAGTTACCATTGCCTTGACCTAATATTGACTAACTTGAGTATCTCAGGACCAAATAGGGTGATTGGCGTCCTGTTTGAATGACAGGAAGGGGCTGGTTATGACCCATGGATCCTGATCGTTCTGCTGCCCCCATTATATTGCAATTTCTTTAGCAAATCACAAACACCTGACCCTGTTTTCTCTGCTTTCAAGTATGACAGTTATCTTCCAGGGTTTCTAGAATGATCGCTGGGATGCAGAATAGACCACACTTAAAGTGGAATCCGTCTCCCCTAGTCCTGCCTGATAAAGAAATGACTTCAGTGATTCAATGTTCTTGTGAGAATGCCAAAGAGGATGGCTGTGATAGCCCCTTAATGTACCACCTGCATATCTCAGTGATCCTTTCCTCCAGTACTAACGTCATGGGGCTGATGGTCAAAGTCCTAGCCAGCTTAAGCCACAGCACTCTCAGGACTCACAATGCTGGTGTCTTTCTCGTCCGCTAGTATTTTGCCAGTCACTTCAAACAACCTGGAAATGTAAGCTGAATGAACAGCCAGGTCTGCCCTGTGGTGATTTGAGTATGCCTAGTCCAGAGAGTGGCACTATTTGGGGGTGTGGCCTTGCTGGAATGGGTGTGGTCTTGTTGGAGTAGGTGTGTCACTGTGGGAGTGGAATTTAAGACCCTCGTCCTAGCTGCCTCTAAGTCTGCTAGCAGCGTTCAAATGAAGTTGTAGAACTGAACTTCTCCTGCACCATGCTTGCCTACCTGCTATGCGCCCACCTGATGATAATGGACTGAACATCTGAACCTGTAAGCCAGCCCCAATCACATGTTGTCCTCATAGGAGTTGCTGTGGTCCTGGTATCTATTCACAGCAGTAAAACCCTAATAAGACACACACACACACACACACACAGCCTCCAACTTTGAATTTTATTTATTTCATGCTGAATTTGCTTTCAGATTATATTTTTTTCCTTCGGTTTCTTTTGTACAACTTCATCTTCTAGCTTAGCAACCATTGTCCCTTTCCAATAAGATTCATACCCACGTTACTGGAGGGTCAGAAAGCCAACTCTCAGCCCTGCGTCTGTAGCAGAGCATTCAAAGTGCTTTGCTCGCCTGAGAGCCTACAGCCCTAACTGTCTCTCAGCGTGCATTTTAAAGCTTGAGCAAAGCAATTCTACACTCTTTGGCGGCCACTGACCCAGTGCCCAGCCCCACATACAACCTACCAGGGCTCACACTGCCTCTTTAGAAATGACATCTTTCAGATTCTTGGTGACGTTTTTCAGGAACACAGGCGTTTAATGGCCTGGGAGGTTTTGCAGGTGTGCTTTGAGTGAATGCAAAAAAAAAAAAAAAAAAATTAGAATGCCTTGATTTGTGTATTTTTTTTCCCTAGATTTCTGGTTCGTAGAGTAGCAAACCATGTTTACAGGCCACTTGGGGATCATTTTAGAACCACACTGGCAGGCGATGTATAAAGTAGCTTGAGGTAAACCTTGACACAAGTTATCATCATTTTTTTTTTTACATTGATGATTTAGTGATCCATTACTACGAAACTATGGAAAATCTCAAATCAAATTGTAATTTTTTATACAACTGACTCTTTTCTAATATGGCTTCCCATTGTTTTGTGGGGGTCAATATTTTGCTGTTAACAATGTCATGGTATTATAATGATCACATCTTTTAAAGAAGAGGAAGAGATTGAAATTCTTTTAAGATAAAGGCTGCCCTTTCTAAAACTGTGCTTATTGCTTTCCAGTTGTCTCTTCTTCTGGCACAGCATCCACAAGAAGAGAGGAACTCTCTGGGCTAGAGACGAGACATGGCTGGGCAGTTAAGAGCACTCCCAACTCCTGTAGAGCCCAGAACTGATGGCTAAGAGTAGCTCTCTAAAACCTACTAATGGTTGTGACTGAACCAGTGACCCAAGTCTCAATTGATTTTTTTTTTCCTCAGTACCCCTGGCTGTCCTCCAGCTTCGAATCAAACACGCTAACGAAACTTCACTGGGCATCACGTGGCGCGCCCCTCTAGGCGAATGGGAGAAATACATCATTTCGCTGATGGACAGAGAGCTCTTGGTCATCCACAAGTCACTCCCCAAAGATACCAAAGAATTCACTTTTACAGACCTGGTGCCTGGACGGAAGTACAAGGCGACCATCACGAGCATGAGTGGAGATTTAAAACAGTCATCTTCCATCAAAGGAAGAACAGGTAATGGCATTCACAAATTTTACATTTCACGATGGTCTATCCACAGAAATTTGCAAATATCCCTTAAGTGCCTGCCAAGCCTACTGTGTACTCGACAGGACATTACGAACCTTTCTATTGCATTTCCTATTTTACCAAGTTTCTTCTTTTGCTCAGGTGTGTTTTACTTATCGAAATATTATTTGAGGGTAACCTTGACATGAAGTTCTAGCTGTAAAATAGAAGGAAGAGGTGGGACACTACTGAGAACAGGAAACGTGGTAGAAAGTATTATCTTTAATTATTCAAACAGCAAGATATTCCTCCCCCCCCCGCCCCCCTGACAGGGTTTCTCTGTGTAGCCCTGGCTGTCCTGGAACTCACTCTGTAGACCAGGCTGGTCTCGAACTCAGAAATCCGCCTACTTCTGCCTCCCAAGTGCTGGGATTAAAGATATGTGCCACACCACCACCACCTGGCAAAACATCAGGATATTCTATGTTGATTCTAATTTCTAAAGGAAAAGGGGATACTGACATCACCAGGAGAGGGGGAAGTGCTGTCATTCAGTAAGGAATGTGGGACCTATACACAATGAGAAAATTGGCTTTTGAAAGGAGAATTGATAATTTAACATCAGAGTCAGCAGGGGATGGGGGGGAGCAGGAAGCTTGTGAGTGTCAGTGCCAGCAGGTCGACAGGGGCTAGGCTGAGCCCTGCTCTTAGAATTGCTGCCCGTTTCTCACTGATTTAAGAAGCCACATCCTCACCAAGTCCGGCGTTAGCAATGTATAAAGCTCTGGGTAGCCTGGATTGTCTTTCTCTCCTTCTTCAACTTTTTAAAATATGTATGAGTGGTTGTCTGTATGTATGTACGTGGACTATTATGAGTGTGCCTGGCGCCCTGGTGTCAAGAAGAGAATGTCCTGTCCCCAGGACTGGAGTTACACGAAGAGTTGTGAGCCACCATGTGGATGCTAGGAAATCAACCCAGGTCCTGTGCTAAAGCCCCAAGTGTTCTGAACCGCTGAGCCGTCTCTCTAGCCCTTTCATTTCTCCTGGTGAATTCTGCCTCCCCAAACTATGGTTTTGTGAAGTCATTCACTCTTTGGCTTTTCTTCTAACTTAACCACCTGTTTGTCCTTCATCCCTGCATTTCAGAAGCTTCACGTCAAAGGGTTCTCCTTCATCTGGAAGGACATTCTTTAAATTCTTTATTGAAAAAGTCCTAGGGACAAACTCTCTCCACTTTTGCTTTTATTTCTGGGTGTGTCTTTTTGTAGCTCTCATTTTGGCAGAACGGTTTCCTAGGTTTTTGTCTTGTGCTGAAAGATAGTTCTGTCAGGACACTGGGAATATTTCTTTTCTAACTTCTCTAGTACCTACTGTCCCTGTTACAAAGCAGGCTTTGTACCAGTAAGTAATCCTTGTAAGTGTAATTCTTTGCAAACGTAATTCTTGCTCTTCTGTGAGAAGCCTGTTTGATGCGGCTGCTCTAAGCACCCTCCCCCAATTCTGCTGTTTCACAGGGACAGTCTAGGTACAGAAATCCTTTTGCTCATTTACCTGAGATTTCTCTAGATGTCTGTTCTTTCAGACTAGTGCCTTTTCTCATTCCTGCACATTTTCTCCCAGTAACTCTCCAGTTTGGCCTCTTGACTCTTTCCCGTTCCCATTTGTAATAGACACAATTCTGAGTATTTGTTTCTTGGTCTCCAATCTACTTGATTCCTTCAGCTGTTTCAGCTGATCAATTCAGCTCTGTCTCAGCTATTAAAATCTCCTGTATTTTTCACTTTCAAATAGTCTCTGTTTTTTTCTTCCAAGTCTGTGTATGTTCGTTTGTTCTTGATTAAGTGTATAAACACACACGTGTTCACAAGCACATACACACACTCACACACTTGCAGACATACACTCACACACACACTTATACTACACACTTACACACACACACACAGGTTGAGCAAGTCACACACTTACACTACACACTTACACACACACACAGGTTGAGCAAGTCACACCACACACACACACACACACACACACACACACACACACACACACAGGTTGAACAAGAGTTCCATGGCTGAGCTATATATATCCCAAGCCCTTTAGACATATTTTAACTGTACTCTTTTATAACTGTATGTACATTTAAATGTTTGCTTTGCATTCTGTCCAGTCATTAGCCTGAAATCTGAAATCTTCAGCAGTTAAAGGTTGTTATTGTTTGCTGGTTTTGGTTTTGTTTTTGTTTTTTTGCTATTATTTGCTCATGTTGCTTTACTTCTTTAAATGTTCCTCTTTTTTACTGTAGACTTATATTCCTTGGAATCTAAGGGAATGTGGTAGAAAGAATTATTTTTAATTATTAAAACAGAACTCACTCTGTAGAACAGGCTGGCCTCGAACTCAGAAATCAGCCTGCCTCTGCCTCCCAAGCGCTGGGATTAAAGGCGTGCACCACCACTGCCCAGCTTCTATGAGAATTGTTTAAGGCTTTGTTTCAAGATGCCCTTCGCATTTCAGAAAGAATTTTCTTTTCATTCTTCCATGTACCAGGACTGCTGTCAACTCAGACCTAGTTTAACATAATTAATCAGTCTGAAGGTTTTGAACACCCACATTTGTGGATCCCAGTTGTGAGCACATGACAAGTATCTCAAGGTTAAAAATTCCCAAGAAGGCTTGGGTTTTAGATCAGGAGCAGAGACTTTGCCAGCACATATAAAATCTACACATACACATACAAATAACCCTCAAAGAAAATTGTTCTATCAAGCAAATATTAAGAAGGCTTAATGGGGGGCTGGTGAGATGGCTCAGCAGGTAGGAGCACTGATTGCTCTTCCAAGGGTCATGAGTTCAAATCCCAGCAACCACATGGTGGCTCACAACCACCCATAATGAGATCTGACGTCCTCTTCTGGTGTGCCTGAGGACAGCTACAGTGTACTTACATATAATAATAAATAAATCTTTTAAAAAAAAGAAGGCTTAATGGGATGGAGAGGAGAGAAGAATAAACTTGCAGGATGCAGTTCTCTGCAGGCTCAGCCATCAGCTTCTCAGGCTGGGGGGCTCTTACACTTTACCTCCCATCGCCACGATCCTGCAGTACTGTAAAATCAAAGCGTGCATTCATGTCTGAAACACATGCCTCTGTAGCAGTTCACTTCAGTAATCCAATGAGAATTCCTTACGTTTTTGACAGTGTGTTGCTCCATTTGTTTTTATTTTTATCCAGTATATGGGATATGTTTATTGGGGTGATTTTTCATGGTAATAATCTAGCGTGCTGCTGGAAATGAAAGCCTGGGGCATCGTTTTAGATGCTAATTGTCTTATCCCCCCTACTGTCCATACTGTTGGATGATGTAGTATAGCATTTGTTTAACTTCGTAAGGAACTGGGCTGGTGAGATGTCTCAGTGGCTAAGAGCACTGACTGCTCTTTAGAAGGTCATGAGTTCAAATCCCAGCAACCACATGGTGGCTCACAACCATCTGTAATAGTATCTGATGCCCTCTTCTGGTGTGTCTGAAGACAGCTACAGTGTACTTACATATAATAATAATAAATAAATCTTTGGGCCGGAGCGAGCAGAGGTTCTGAGTTCAATTCCCAGCAACCACATGGTGGCTCACAACCGTCTGTACAGCTACAGTGTACTCATATATATATATAACAAATAAATCTTTTTTTAAAAAAAAAAAAAAAACCTTTGTAAGGAACTGTTGGTGTCTTTCCTACAGCAATTAAAACATTTACTTTCTTATATTTTGAGATGGAGTTCTCACTATCCGTGCCTAGGCTAGCCTTAGTCTCCTAGTTCAAGTGCTCCTTCTGTCTCAGCCACCCCATTGGGTGGCTGGAACTATAGGCATTTACTATGCATTAGAGCTCCAGGCAGCACTTGGTATTTATTACCTATGTGTCTGTCTATTTTAAAATTTAACCATCCCAGTAGATGTATTGGTGGGATCTCATGTCTAATGGCTTGAGAACCCTTTCCTATGTCTGTTCACTATCATCTCCTTTTGGAAAGTTTATGGTCAGATAATTTGTTCTCTGTTCAGTACCGTTGTCAGTTTTCTTAACAAGTTTGTATGCATATGTATGTGTGTGCTGTATGCACGTGGGAGCTCACGTTGAAGCCAGTACATGCCTGTGTGTGCTGTATGCACGTGTGAGCTCACGTTGAAGCCAGTACATGCCTGTGTGTGCTGTATGCACATGCACACTCACGTGCAAGCTGGTGCATTCACCCACGTGAGTGACTGGGTAGAGTCCAGATGTCAGTATTAGGATGTCATCTTTTGTCTATCAGTTTTCCACTCTTTTTAAATTTTAAAATTGTCTGTTTGTGTGTTTTCCTTTGTGAGTTTGTGGGCATACACATACTGTAGCACACGTGAGGGGATCAGGTGACAACTCCTGGGAGGCAGTGCGCTCTCCTTGTACCACGTGAGTCTCGGGAATGAAGCACAGCTCATCTCGCCTCTCAGCAAATGCACTAACCTGCTGAGCTGCCTCACCAGCCCACACCTGATTTTTAAAGACAGCGCATCTCAGTGAATCTGAAGCTTATGGCTTCAGCTGGCCTGGCTGGCCAGAGAACTCCCAGAATCCTCTCACCTCAGCCCCCAGCACGGAGGTTACAGGCGCATGTGTCACTTTGCCTGAATTTCGCATGAGTTCTAGGAAGCCCTCTCGGGCTTGTCCAGCAAGCACCCACTGAGCCATCTCTCCAGCCTAACAAACACACGTTTTGAGACTTCTTGATTCTTACACACAATTTAGAAATGCATATTGAAAAAAAAATTCTGATATGTGGCTCCTTTTTTAAAATTATTGAATCGAATGTGTTTTGCTAAGTAGTGGTGCTTGATTTTGACATCTGACTGATAAGATACTCTTGGTGTCACACTTGAAACCTCTTTGCTTAACAAAAGGCCACAAAGACTCTTCCTTGGAAGACTTTTAGCTTTAGGGTTCATATGTAAATATGTGTATACATATATAGTCATATTTATATACATATATATATTTATCAAAGACAGCTTAGTTATACATATAATGCATATATTATATATACTTCTAGTCTAATAAAAGATTTCTATTCTATGATTTATGTATGTCACATATATAGAGATATATTATATGTATATGTATTCATTAACCTTTTTCTGGACGTCCAAATCTGTTCCATCCACTTATATGTCTGCCTGTCCTATGCCAGTTTTATTCAAACTGTCCTGACTACTGTAACTTTCTAGTAGAATAGTCTATTTGCCCTTCAACTTTGTTTATGTAATTAGTGTGAGGGGGCGATGTTTTTGTTTTTGTTTTGTTTTGTTTCAACTGTTGGATAGTCCCTTTGCTTCCCTTATAAAATTTTAATCAGATGATTCTACTGAACTACATATGTTATCATTTTTAGTGAATATGTTCACGTCTTAATCTAAAAGTTAATGAACTTTAAGGAGGGGCCCACTGAATCTTTGATTATTCTGATTTAAGGAAGAAGCACAAAGAGAATCCAGAGTCAACTTCAGTATCTGTGGTCACTAACTAAAGGATCGGTTAGAAATGCCAATAGCTGATAATTAGAAAGTCACAGGCTTATGGGGGAGAGAGCTCTAGCTCAGGCATCTGGCTGATTATTTGTCAAGCTGTGGTGTAAGCTAAAAAGTTTATATTCTCTGATCGTTGGCTTTCTCATTAGTAAAGGAAATATGAAACCAACTTAACAGACACTTTTGAAGAGTAGATAAGCTGACCTCTAAAATGTCTTCTGCTCTAACCAAAAGATAGTAAGCAATCACTACTTATTATAATTACATACTATAATTTTATATATTACATAGCACATATTATTATGGAATATTCAGAAACAATAACAATAGCCCTTTGGAGGATATACCTGGAGAAGTGACCAGCCTGCTAGTCCACAGTCTAACCACTAGCTTGACAGAATATCCCGTTGTCACTCTGAAACAATCATTGGCTTCAGTAGATGGTGTGGTTTTGTGTTCTTGTAGAATACGTATAGATAAAATCATATCAAATAAAAAGTTCATTAAAGTACCAGTCTTTATTAGGCAAAATTCAAAGCCAAAGCTAGTTAATAAGCACCATCTCATTGCAGACCTGAACTGACTTTGATTAATTGAAAGCTGATGTAGGAGCAACTGTTTAAAGTGGTTGAACCCTGTAGAGGAGCAAGTACCACAAGAAACAGGGTGAAAAGCTCATGGCAAAACCAAAGAAAACTTGTTGTTGTTGTTGTTGTTGTTGTTGTTGTTGTTATCATTTGTGGCGCTTTAATTTGTCTCCATTTTGACCCCTTATTCCTACACTGCCTTGGCTGACTAAGCACAGTGTCTTTTTTCTTCTCTCCACTGCACTTTAGTGCCTGCCCAAGTGACTGACTTGCATGTCAGCAACCAAGGGATGACCAGTAGCCTGTACACTAACTGGACAAAGGCATTGGGAGATGTAGAGTTCTACCAAGTTTTACTGATCCATGAAAATGTGGTCGTCAAGAACGAGAGTGTCTCCAGTGATACCAGCAGATACAGCTTCCGCGCCCTGAAATCCGGTAGCCTCTACTCCGTAGTGCTGACCACGGTGAGCGGAGGGATCTCCTCCCGGCAGGTGGTGGCAGAAGGAAGAACAGGTAAGAAATGCTATGGTATGTGGAATTTTTTTAAACATCCTAAAGTCAGGCCTCTCTGTTTCCTTCCTAAAAGCCAGCTTTCCGTGCCAGAGGTACCTGGAATGGAAATTGGCTGATGGGAGACAACAGGAGAGAATACTGAACTTTTCTTATATCTCCAAAAACCACATCAAAATGAGCAAAACAGCTCAAGTCGTGATAACCACTTGGTGACTGAGCTTATTCTATTTGGGAGCTGTTTTCCTTTAAATTTTTGTTTTCTTTTTCTTTTTCTTTTTTTTTAAATCTTTTTAATGAACAAACAAAAACAACAAGAACAAACCCCTGTTGCCTCCCTTGTTTTATTTTTCAATTAAAGTAAAGAAGTAATGAACTATCTTCCCCACACAGTCTTATTTTCAAGGCACAGAAGCAACATGATATCGACCTCACAAGGTCAAAATTGAGTTGATGTAGTTCTCAGGTGGCATATATAGAGTCTTGCTATGTTGGCCAAGTTGGCTCTGAACTCTTTGGCTCCTACCAGCCTCCTGCCTCAGCCTTTCCAGCAACTGGGACTCCTGGAATATAAAACATGCCCCTGTGAGGAACTGTGACCCTCCTATAGCTGAGGGCTGATTCTATCAGACCCCGCCTTGCCACAGATAGCCACGCCTCGCCACAGATAGCCACGCCTCGCTGCCCACCTCCTGCTAATAGCTACATCTCTCTCCAAGTTCCACTTATGCTGGAAGTCCCGCCTCCAAAGACTGAAGATGAAGCAGCTGATTGGGCCAAGTTGCTGATGAACTTGGGGGAGGGGTTTTGCTTTACCTATCTACCTGTTTGCTTGGAAAAAAGGAGAATTCAATGAATGATGACGGACTGAACGCAAAAAAAAAAAAAAAATGCCCCTGTAAAGTCACATACATGTGTGTTGTGAGCGACATCACCGAAGGCTCAGTATTGTAAGCCACCTAACCAATGCTTCTGACCTTCGATGTTCCTACTCAAAATAGACTGTGACCTAAGACGACAAATAAGTCTCACTGTGGGTATTTTGTCAGAGAGGCTCAGCCCCAGAAAAGGAAGTGGAATTTTTCTACCTAATCCATTGAAAGTACATAACTTATTATTTCACACAATATGTGAAATTTATGTTCCAAGTTTTTTAAGGAAAAAAAAATATACAGTCCCAACCAAAGCTCTGATAACTATGGCTAAACTCAGAATCAGGTCAATAAACTTGACTCTTAATGTTATGTGATTATTATAAGTTGGGTTCAGGGTTCTCCGTCTATAAACCCAACACTCAGATATTAATTACCAGTTGTGTTGTTATGCAAAAATCTCTTTCCAAAACCATCCATCTCACCTACAACTAAGTAACCCAGAAAAAACCGCTTTCTTTAGCTCTCAGAGGAGCGGCTGAGAAACTGAAGCCAGGGCTCTTGGTCTCAGTAGAAACTCACTGATGCGTGCCAGCGCTCTCGTTCCAGGACAATAGACACTGTCACTGGTGTCTTTCCTGATACCCTCTTTCTTCTCTTGTGATAGTTACTGGCACTGTACTTCAGTGTAGTACAGTTAAGAAGGACTTTGCATCCATCTTCCAGTGAGTTGCATCCTGCATCAGTCTGGTTGGACTCAGATTGCTTCTTCTCCAAGTAGAAACTAGGGACCCAGGCTCCTGGGACCTGACAGTTTCCTTCCTCTGGATTCTCATAGCTCTCTCTACTTCTCCAAGGAGTAGGGGTATAGCTCGGACATGGCCCAGATCATTAGGCCTGGAAATAGAAAAAGGAAAAATGGGACCCTACTGTATACACACAATGACACACAAAGAAGCTCACTTAGCGACACCATTGTGCACACACTATGACTACAAATTCAAGAAGCTCCCGAGATTAGTACAGTTTTTACAGAGCACATTGTAAAATGATTCAGTGGCTAAAGCCATAATGATAATCATTAGTAATTCCTTCAAATACTTGATATATTGCTCAATATTCAAATGATTTTGAAAAATCTTCTTATATCTGGGATACGCTTCCACAGAGTTGAAATAAGCACACAAGAACATCTCTAGCCTAGATAAAATGGGAGGAGCTGAAATTTAAAGCACCATATATTCTATCCATCTAATCCCGATCTGAGAAAAATATTCATTCTAGAGAAATGCCAAATAACTTTTGAGTTTTTTGGGTTTTTTGTTTGTTTGTTTGTTTGGTTGGTTGGTAGGTTTTTCAAGACAGGGTTTCTCTGTATAGCCCTGGCTGTCCCAGAACTCACTCTGTAGACCAGGCAGGCATCAAACTCAGAAATCTGCCTGTTTCTGCCTCCCAAGTGCTAGGATTAAAGGCATGTGCCACCACTTCTATTTTATCTTAATCAAGTGAGTTACACTTTGGACAAAACTCCTCCTGGTAATTCTATCTTTTATAAAAAGCCTATGCACTGCTCAGCAATTGTGTGCACAACTGGAGCTTAATTCATAAAAATCAGAGCATATTAGACCAGAAGGACTCTCAGGTTTCACTGAGGTCAAATCCTGTCTTTTGCATATGATGTAGTAGTACTGACAACTATATGAAAATAACCAGCTCAACGTTAAACAGCCCATGATGAAAACAGACGTGCAGTCTGTGCACACTCTGAGAGTTCAGTCTGCTGTCGCCAAAGGCAGGTCAGTGTCCTAGCTGCTTATCTCCAATACGTAATGGGACGTTTTATTCAATACTCCCCAGTTACTAATTCCTCATGTTTACCTTGTAGCCAGGGGAAACCTCAAGGCATCCATCCATGTGTGTTCCATTTTTATACATCTGAAAAAACACAAGCTTCTTAGTGAACATTTGTAGCATTGATCTGTAACTGATACGAACAAATGGTAATTTTAACATCAAAGAGATGGGTTTGCCCAGTCAGTCACAGCTTTCTTTCTCTGCCTAGTTTACAGAGGGATGGGCTTCCAGCATGCACTTTTAGGCTTGTGGCCACTAGAGGGCAGAAAACGCTTTCTGAAGAGACAGCAGAGCCTCTGGCTGTGCTGTCTATTAAACTTGCCAGAAAGAAAAAAACTTGATCACATGAAAAGTCAAAGGTAACACAGAGTCTAAATTCTTCAGAAAAATCCATGGAATTTTTGTCTCCTTTACCCTCAAGTATCTTTGTTTTTTATTTGTTTGTTCTTTGTTGTTGTGTTGTTTTGTTTTGTTTTGGGTGAGTTTGGTTCAAACGGATTCATTTGAACTGGTAAACTATGTGCTCCCTTTCCTACGGAGACCCTCGTGGCTCATTCACGTAAAATACCTCTGAAAATATCGCCCCTCACCCAGAAACACCATAAAGTCACAGAGGCAGCATGTGGCAGGGGGTTGGGGGGTTATGAGGCATCCAAAAGGCAGCCTTGTGTTTTTCTTTCATTAGCCTTCTTATAGAAGAGAGTTTATCTTCCAAAGCCACTTGGGATCCTGGTACCTCCTTAATTTCCAGTCTAATCAACTCAGCTCTCCCCAATACCCGGTTTTTATTGAATACAATGGTTAACTCAAACTTCTGCTTGTGCCTTCTTTGATGACTTTCACCCTGGTTTGAACTCACAGTCCCGTCCAGCGTGAGTGGAGTGACAGTCAACAATTCCGGCCGGAGTGATTACCTCAGTGTTTCCTGGCTGCCTGCGCCTGGAGAAGTGGATCACTACGCGGTGACCCTCTCCCACGAGGGCAAGGTGGTCCAGTTCCTCATCATCGCCAAATCTGTCAATGAGTGTTCCTTCAGCTCCCTCACCCCAGGCCGCCTCTACAATGTCACCATAACCACCAAGAGTGGCAATTATGCAAGCCATTCCTTCAGCGAAGAACGGACAGGTAAGGATTATGAGGGTACAAGGCTCCATGGAGACTGTGTGGCTCTGGGCGTCAAGGACTTGCGGTGATTCTGGATAAAAGGCTGTTAGCGTCACAGAATTGCCCTGGAGTCGCCTGTTTTGACTGAAGAGACTCCGTACCTGAGCAGATGTTATATTTACAGGAAGACTTCCCTACCTTTCATAGTTGGAATTCATATTATATTTAAAGAGGATAACAAAGATTTCTGTTTCAAGAGTGCTTTTTGGTACTCTTGTTTCAAGAGCCCACTGGAATGTGGGTTCACATACACTAACTAATTCATCCTTACACATTCTTTTCTGAGATGGGCATTATTATTCCCATTTTACAGATTAGGAAACCAAGTTTTAAGACAGTTAAGTCATGTGCCCAATGGTTTGTTATGGTTGAGCAGCCAGGAAGTTTTAGATCTTGGACTTAAACTTAGCTCTGTTCCATTCCAGAGCCTAAAAGTCTCTTAATTCTACTGTGCCTTCTTTGAACACAAGATAAAAATGTGACCCTTTATAGTTCCTAGACTAGGGAGCAAAACTCTTAGCCGATGATCACCAGCCAGGTCTTTGATGTACTAGAAGGAACTAAACATAGAGAACCATCGTTTTCAGACACATTGGTGCTCTCTGCAGTTTACATCTGAACTTCCTGCTTAAGGTTGATGTCATCTTCTGTCAAGTCTTTTCCACTAGGCTCTGGAGTGACTCTCGCGTAGGAAACTGTTCTTTTTCACATAGGCCAGTGATGTCACCCTGTTAGTGAGCTCAGGTGCTGGGCAGAGTAGGAACTTGGTAGCTCCTGGTAGCTAAATGAATCATCAGATTTTCCTCCACCTGGTGGCCCCTAAGGAGTCTCTAAAGCCATAGTAACCCTCTGAAGCTGTGCGGGGTAAAAAAGGGTTGGCAGCTTCTTTTTGTTTATCTTTAGTGTTTTTTTTTTTTTTTATGTGTGTCTTCTTGTGGATGTTTCCATGTGAGGCAGGGGCTCATGGAGTCTAGAAGAGAGTGTACCACGTACCCTGGAGCTGGAGTTGCAGGTGGTGGTAAGCCAACTGTTGTGGATGCTGGGAACCAAACTCAAGTCCTCTGGAAGAGCAGGAAGCACTCTGAACTGCTTAGCCAGCTCTGTAGCCCCCGAATCTTGAGGAGAAACGATATTTCTATCGGGTTTCACGCCCAGGCCTTGTGTCCTCTTTCTCACGCCCATTAAGACACCCCCGTTTACATTGTCACACAATCCTTGTGTGGAAATGCTCCTTTTAGTGGTCCTTCTGTCTTCTGATTTGGGAGATGATGAAAATCCCAGAAGCAGAGTGTGGTTTTTTTCAAAGTCACATGTCTGAACTGTGCCAGAGTCCAGGCCTTATGTCACACCTTATTTAGAAGCGCTAATTGGGAACAGAGATTATCTCTACCCATCAGATAACCTAAGGTTTAATTAGGCTGATAATTACCATCATTACTTAGATCAGAAAAGCCACTTTTCACTTCCAGGGTAATCTCATGTCAGAGCACCATATCGATCAACTCTGGGCCTAAAATTGACTAGAAATTAAGGCTATGTCTCCTAACTACTAACCTACAATCTCCCACCCCCCTGCCGACTAGCATTCCCTGTCCACACGACCCTAATGTTGCAAGGCCTTTTGCTAAGATCTTCCCAAATGTGAGAAAAGCTATTTTCTGCTCAGAGCAGCGTCATGACTCTTTCAGCAGCGTGAACTCAGGTTTGGTTCTTGACTGACAGAGGCCAATGACTCTAACTGAGGACTCGTGTCTGAGCTGCTCTCCTGCTCATTTGGGCTGAGTGTTTTAAAGCTCTTTAACTTTGCTAATGCCCTTCTCCATTTGGATGAGCGGACCAACGTTTCTAATCCCATGTCACGTCCTCTCGCCGTGCATGAAAGCAGTTCTCACGAATGACTTCCAGCTCCACCTGGAGAGCCCCTTATTGACTTAGCCTCACGCTTGGCTACTTCTTCTTCCTGCAGTAATTGCTTTGCCTTCAGTAAATTGCTTAGATCACTGTCCAGCCTTGGTCCGCACAGTGCCATTTCAGAATTTCCCATCTCTGCGGTTACTAAATGCTAACAGAACTGTAATGGGTTTCAGGTAAAGCCTTGTTTTTTGTTCCTTCTGGGCCTGTGAAGCACCACATTCTAATATAAACCTGGTCCGTAAATACAATCCAACAAGAGATATTAATACAGCCTGTGTAAAAGCCTCATGGGAAAATATAGTTTAGGTGCCAAAATGATGGAATTTCTGGCTGTTTTATGATTTGGGAGAAAGTAGAAGGAAAGGCCAGGGGCTTGGCATATGCCAGAGTAGACATCCTGTGACGTAAACCGAACTCCTACAGGCCTAGAGGTGCTCAAAAGAGCTAAAAAACACAGCCAATTGGAGCAGGGATTCAGTGCTCTGGATCTGGATCAAGGACAGAGCCCCCTTCAATGCTTCCTGTGGGTATCCACGGATGGCCCTCGTCAGCTAGAAACAGATTGTAGCTGGGAAGATGGCTCAGTCAACAAAATGATCACCACCCAAGCCTGGGGGCCTAAGTTTGGATCCTTAGCACCCACATAAAAGCCTGGGATGGTGACTCACATCTGTACCAGTAGCACATTGGGCCTGGGCTGGGGAAGACAGAGAAAAACAGCTAGGAGGAGCTCATTGGCCTCTTAGTCCGGTCAAACTGACAGGCTCTAGGTTCAGTTAGAAAACTGAACCTCTCTCAGAAACTAAGGTGAAGAACAGTCAAGGAAGATGTCAGTCTCTGGCCTCTATGTTTACATGCACGCACACACACACACACACACACACACTCATACACACACACACCATACACACTCACACATACACACATACACACCACACACACGCTCCATACGCCATATAATATGTGCATACATTCCATACACACAAGAGAGAGAAAACTTGTAATTTATTATTGAATCAAAATTCAACCCAAAATTGAAAACTAGACCATCCTTAATATCAGAATCGCTTCATTTGCAGTGTAAAATGAAGCATTTTCCTGCTAATGGAGAAGGAAAAATGTCAGCCCAGAGAGTCATTTGTTTACATATCTACTAAATGGAGCCTCAGGTTTACAAAATAGCATTAGTCATAATTTTTGCTTCATAAGAGCATGCATCAGTTGACACTTTGATTTTTCTAGGCATCCAGCTAGTAATTTTTACAAATTTAAGATGGCGAGAGAAACCGCAACCTAAATAAAAGCTAGCTAGGATTTTGACTATGATCTGTATCCAGTCATGTGGTACACGACTTATAATCTATCCCACGAGAGCCAATGCCTTGACTCATCAGGCTCATCCCTCCCTTGCGTTGCTTGACTTATGTATAGTCCTACCATAATAGGGTTTAAAATTTTCAGTTGTTTTAACATAAAAAGGCATTTTATGCATGTAAGAAGTATGTAATCTTTCAGGGACTTGAACTTTCCAAGTTATCATTATGTTACTTAGATTCACTCATGGTTCCTATTTTGATATTAAAAGCAAGAGACCCAAATGCTTATGTTTAGAATTAATAAGAAATTAATAGTGAGAAGTGTGTATTTAATATCTCATTGTGTATGCCTAACAAACAGTTCACTACCTGACCTCTGTGGAAGGGCATGAAAGATGCCCCTTCTCATAGCTGGCGGTGTCTATTTTCTATTTTGCCAAAGGAATGCAAAATATCGTTGTATTGGAGTCTGACTTTGAGTTTCTGTGGTGACTAATGACTCAGAGCATCTCTTTATTTATGTACTCATACATGTATGTACTCATACATGTATGTACTCATACATGTATGTACTCATACATGTTTTTATATGCACTTATACATGTTTATATATTTACTCATACATGTTTATAAGTGTACTCATATATTTTTATATATGTACTCATGCATATTTATATACACATACATGTTTATATATTTACTCTCATACATTTTTATATATGTACTCATGCATGTTTTTATATGCACTTTTACATGTTTATATATTTACTCTCATACATTTTTATATATGCACTTATACATGTTTATATATGTGCTTATACATGTTTATATATTTTACTCATACATGTTCATACATGTGTACATATACATTTTTACATATGTACTCATACATTGTTTATATATGCACTCATATATGTTTACCTTTTTCCATTTTCCTCTTGGGTTTTTGTACTTTTCTTGATAACTTGAGTAACCAAGGTGTGCTGTGATCATTAATATCTGCATCATCTTTCTATTAGGCTCTAGTTATTATGCTTAATGTTCCATCTTATAAGATACACCTGCTTGTTGTTTATTAGATTAGAACACATTCATCAGGGGTTTTTTCTCCCAAAAAATCATTTTAAGTAACATAACTCTCTTTCTGTTTTCTGGTGTATAGGTGTGGAATTTATCTTTTTAAATGCACATAATAAAAACTAGCGACTCGAGCATCCGTGTCATCTGTGACCAGCTGCTCTCCCCGAGTCACTCAGCTTTGCTTGTTCTCTTTTCAGTGCCTGACAAGGTCCAGGGAATAAGTGTTAGCAACTCTGCCAGAAGTGACTACTTAAAGGTGTCCTGGGTGCATGCCACCGGAGACTTTGACCACTATGGAGTCACCATCAAAAACAGACACAGCTTCATTCAAACCAAAACCATCCCCAAGTCAGAAAATGAGTGCGTATTTGTTCAGCTCGTCCCTGGACGCCTGTACAGCGTCACTGTCAGTACAAAGAGTGGACAATATGAAGCCAGTGAACAAGGGACAGGGAGAACGAGTAAGTGTGGGGACGGGGGTGGGGGTGGGGAGTAGAGGACAGGGGTAACTGGACCTGAAGGTCATCAAGTACATTCATGTAAGCCCTGAGTTCTCTCTGTTTCCTGATTAGCCCCTTAGAGTCCCAATAACTCTCACCTGGGACTTACACCATTCAGCTGAGCAATGACATACAATTATAGAACATTTATTGGTAGATAAGAGCAAGTAAGTGAGGCGGGGAAGGAAAACAAGCGTTTCAATTTTCTTCTCTGACTTCTTGCGTCAAGACAACAAAACTCTAGACATCTTGTTTTATCTTCTGATTGAGATCATAACTCATTTTATAATTATATTCTCCCAACATGTAGCATGTAAGATTTATGTCCGGGAAAAACAATCACAATTTAAGTAGTTGCTTTCAATTTTTCTTGTTTAATTATGCATGAAGTAACTCCAGGTTTTTCAGGGGGAGAGAGATATGTTTGGCAGTTCCTTGAGAGTGATTTATAGACTGTGTAGGTAAACTTGATCAGCCCAGCCCTGTTCCTGAAATATCTTCTCACTCCTCTCTCCAGTCCCAGAGCCTGTGAAGGACCTCGCGCTTCTCAACAGGAGTTCCGAGGATCTCCATGTGACTTGGTCAAGAGCCAATGGGGATGTTGATCGGTACGAGGTCCAGCTGCTCTTCAATGACATGAAAGTCTTTCCTCCTATTTACCTTGTGAACACAGCAACTGAGTATCAGTTCACCGCACTCACACCGGGGCGCCATTACAAAATCCTCGTCCTGACCATCAGTGGCGATGTCCAGCAGTCGGCCTTCATTGAAGGCCTCACAGGTGAATTGAAATGCTTTCTTGAGCCTGAGTGGCCGCTGTGATGTGCTGCAGATGTTTGGTAGTGCAAGAGTTTAGTTTAAGACTTGGACAAATGAGAGACTGCAAGAAGCAGAAAGTTGTCCAGATCATGATAATGGCATTGTCAAGAAAGGATTAATAAAAGTACATTAATAAAAGCACAAGGAGGTGGCAAGGGACCTTTCAGAGAAATAACACTGAATGGACATGCCCAACTGGGGCTTCTGGGCACATAGATTTATATTAAATATTTGATACATGACTCTCCTGATGGGGAGTCAGTTCTTTGGGATTCTCTTTAGGAGCTGTTGCAGTTATTTAATAATGCAAGTTGACAGCTTCTTGGGGAGGCATCCCTACAACTGAGCATCATCTCTTCTCAGTCTACCCAACCCTATGACTCCTTACTATTATCACCACTGGTATTTTTTTCTTAGGAAGAAATATATGGAGGTTCAATAATTTCCCTATTTTCACATATCAAGTAAATACAAAAACCAAGGCTTGGATAGAAACGGTCTAACCAGCCCTCAATATGTGGCTAACCATATACGGCTACTGTTTTCATTTCTCTTTGATGGCCTTGAACTTTCTCCCCCACCCCTTTTTTTTTTTAAATAAAATATTTATTTATTTATCTATTTAATGTATGCGAGTACACTGTAGCTGTCTTCAGACACACCAGAAGAGGGCATCGGATCCCATTACAGATGGTTGTGAGCCACTATGTGATAGCTGGGAATTAAACTCAGGACCTCTGGAAGAACAGTCAGTTCTTCTACTTAACCACTGAGCCATCTGTCTAACCCGAACTTTCTCCCCTTAATTTCTATTTGTGTGGAAGAGTCAGGAAAAAAATAGGCAATCTTTTTTTCACATGTAATCTTTCAGGAAATGTTAAAACATTAAAAAGCATGGCCTGTAACCTTCACCAATTCAAGCTATTTGGCAGAATGAGTAAGGCCACACTCCACAGTAGGCTATACCACTTAGTTCATTACTATATTGTGGCCTACCCTGAAAAAAAAAAAAAAAAAAAGCATGACCTGGGAGCCACTAGGGATGGAACCCAAGGTCTTGCATGATAGACCGAGCCACGTCCACAGCTGACCTTAGAAACTTGAGCTGAGTGATGGTTTTAAGTTTCTTCTCTCTTTCAGTTCCCAGCACTGTCAAAAATATCCACGTTTCTGCCAATGGAGCCACAGATAGACTGATGGTAACCTGGAGCCCTGGTGGAGGGGATGTTGACTCCTATGTGGTGTCTGCATTCAGACAGAATGAGAAGGTGGACTCTCAGACTATCCCCAAGCACGCCTCAGAGCACACGTTCCACAGGCTAGAGGCCGGAGCCAAATACAGGATCGCTATTGTTTCTGTCAGTGGGTCCCTCAGAAACCAGATAGATGCACTCGGACAGACAGGTGAGCGTAAAGCTGGTGAAGACCCAGATGATAGTGTTCCACAGTTCTCTTCAGCGGAACAGTGAATGGGCTTGGCTAACTGATGAAAACCTAATTTTAAACTACCTACATATATGTCTTTAGGGAAAGAAAGTGTAGTTGTACGCTATGATTTTAGAGAATTTTTGCTCAGTAGCGTACTCTGCCCTAAGTGGCCGAGCCTGAGTGTTCTTGCTTCTCTTGTTTCTTTGAAGTTCCAGCGTCTGTCCAGGGAGTCGTCGCAGACAATGCGTACAGCAGTAACTCCTTAACACTAAGTTGGCAGAAAGCCCTTGGTGTGGCAGAAAGATACGATATCCTGCTTCTAAATGAGAATGGGTTTCTTTTGAGCAACACGTCAGAGCCAGCTACTGCAAAACAGCACAAATTTGAAGATCTAACACCAGGCAAGAAATACAAGATGCAGATCCTAACTGTCAGCGGAGGCCTCTTTAGTAAAGAAGCCCAGGCAGAAGGCCGAACAGGTAAGTAACACAGCTTCCTGTCTGGGGCCAGCTCTCTCCTCTGTCTACCACTGTGTAGACACGGTAAGGTGAGAGAGAGGTCGTGCTGGGAGAACACATATAGCTCTTGATATAGTAGTCAAATTCATCCTGATGTCACACTGCCACATGGGTCAGCCAGCCCACGCAGGCTTTAAGCGCACAATACTCCAATTCTGATTTGTCATTAAAATCAGCACTTTGTTGTTGACTACGGCTGAAGCTGATTTTGCTACAGATTTGACCATTTGAAATGGTGCGAATGTGTTAGCATATAGTCCTCAAAGTTAGAAAGTGGAGCTAAAGTAAGATGTCAGGTTACCACCTGACCACATATTTTATGTGTTTTACAACATATGTAAGCACATTTTCTAGGTTCTTTGGGGAGAAATCCATCCCTTGTCTTTCTCACATCCCTTGGCTCATAGTGTGGTCCAGTAATGATGTCACTTCAACCTCTATATCTGTTTCTCTGATCTTCTGTTCTCTCCAACTTTTGAGGACTCTTGTGCCAGGACTTCAAGTGAGCCCCAACACAGCAGTTCCCACTTGCCTTGCCCCTCGGCCAGCCATATGAGGGCCTATCTCAACCTAATGAGAAGCCGGTGCTGAAGTTTTCTGCCTCTATAGTTCTCTGATGCTTCCTCATCTCTGACATCAGTCACCTGTGACTATACTACTCTGATATCAAACCCAGATAAGGATACAACGAAAAGAGAAGATTGTAGACTAATATCCCTGATGAGTATAGACGTGGAACTTCTCAGCAGAACACTAGCTGGTCTAACTGAACAGTGTGCATATAAGACCATTCATTGTAATGCAGAGGGTTTACCCCCTGGATGCTAGGATAGTTCGACATAGGCAAATCTGTGTGTAGTGCCTCCATAACATTAAAAAAAAAAAAGCATCCACAACCATTCAAATGTCTTCATGATTTTTAAAAAAAGTGAACAAACTGGATCTTGAAGGAGCATAGTAGAAGCTGTGTATAAGGAACAGTTGACCAAAATCATGGTGAACGAGAGGAAAGCAGAGAACCTTCCACTAAGATCTAAAGCGGTGGTTCTCAATCTTCCTAAAGTTCTGGCTAGCCAAGAGCCCACTATGTAGACCAGAATGGCTTCAAACTGTGGGTAATAATCCTCTTACCACAGCCTCCTAAGAGCTGAGATGTCAAGCGTGTACCACCATGCCCAGCAAAGAGTTCTCCTAGAATTCACATGGCCAATAAACTTATGGTGGAAAGAATTCTCTGCTTTACTAGCCACCTGGAAGAAATGCTGGTCAAGACTCCAAGGCAAAACCCCAGTCTATGCAATTTTTAGAATGATTTGGGTTCTTCCTGTTATTTTTCTTCTCATGCCCTTAAATCCAATTTCTACTACCCTTAGCTTTTCCCTGTCTACCCATCTGCTCTTCCCTCTGCAGTCTAATAATCATCTGTGAGCCTTCAGTTAGCACTCAGAGATGACCTGATGACCTTGTGATCTTTAACTTAATTGGCATCAGAAAAAAAAAAAAATACTTGGTTGCACAGATCAAGTCACATCTTAGATCTTGGCTAGCCAGAGCTATGTAAAAAAAAAAAAAAAAAAAAAAAAAAAAAAAAAAAAAAAAAAAAAAAGCCATCTGGGAACAAAAAATGAACCCACAATAACCCTCACACAACAGCTAACCACATCCAACCTCCCCTGAAGAACTATCTAATCCTATCTTGTATCTGTCTTAGATCTATATCTAAAAAGTGTCTGTGATGACAATTTCCCACTGTTGTTTCTTGTTCTTTTGTGGCCATTTTAAAACTATACATTTCAGCATCAGTGATTTACAAATGCCCTGTTTCTTTACTTTGGGGGCTCTGTGTTTTTGTTGTCTGCTGTGGGCAGGCAGGGGGTAAGATTAATTGATGAGTGTTCAATGACAAAAGGATCTCATAGCAAAGGCTCTCACAAGTAATGGGCGTTAACACTTGTCCTGAGCACAATGCATGGGCTTGTACTTGACCCCACAGCTGCCAGGATGAGCAGCTTCTCAGCCACCATACATATCTTCAGAGGCCTTAGATTTAATGAGACTCCACTTCTTTGAAAGGTAGATCTGCTGCTAGCAGTAAAATTTGCGGGCATGGCTCTCTGTTCTTAGTTACATGTTCCTTGTTCTGCAGTATGGTACACAGAGACCGTTATTTAGCAATATAAACTCTGGCTGTGATGCCCTAAAGCAGTGGTTCCCAATCTTCCTAATGCTGTGACCCTTTAATACAGTTCTCGTGTTATGCTGACCTCCAACCATAGCATTATATTCATTGCTACTTCATAACTGTAATTTTGCTACTGTTGAGAATAGTAATGCAAACATTTCACATTCAGGATATCTGACCTTTGACCCCTGTAGGGGGTCACAACCCACAGGCTGAGAATCACTGCCCCAAGTCTTCCCAAAAACACATAAATATTTGTCTGGGCCACAGACCTGTAAAATCAGAGCCAGAAACATCAGCTGGAAAGGGCTGTCACTAAAGTTTTATAAGGAAATTCATACCAGGAGGCTGCTGTTTGCATCTATTGGAAGTCATCATATCTTAAAGGCAAGGATGACGTGTTTGGGGTTGAATGTGTCCACCAAAGTGTTGATCCTGGGACATGTCAGGGACACAGCAAAATGCTGACCCATTCTCTTGTTCCTTGACTCTTTCAGTCCCAGCAGCTGTCACCAATCTGAGGATCACAGAGAACTCCAGTAGACACCTGTCCTTCAGCTGGACTGCCTCGGAGGGTGAGCTCAGCTGGTACAACATCTTCCTATACAACCCAGACAGAACTCTTCAGGAGCGAGCTCAAGTTGACCCGCTAGTCCAGAGTTTCTCTTTCCAGAACTTGCTACAAGGCCGAATGTACAAGATGGTGATTGTCACTCACAGTGGGGAGCTGTCCAATGAGTCCTTTATATTTGGCAGAACAGGTAAGACCCAGGCCCAGACAGTAATGGATTGCAAGGGAGGTGTCACAGTATCCGCCCGCTCAGCCTTGATTTCTCTTCCTTCCCTATTCTGTCCAGAGTGGGACTTTATGTGAATGTATGACCTTGAAACTTTGAGCCTAACTCAGATTAGGTATGAGTTGTGTGCATCTACTTATTCTAGTGGCTTCTGCTCCTTTGGCTCTATTTAGTTATCTGCTGGGATTCATGAAAACGTAACCCAATTTCTCTACTTGCCAGCGAACTATTCAAAATAGGGTGGTAACCATCATGGCTCTAGTCAAAGTATGCCCAGCAACTTCCTACAAGGAATAGACTGAGGTCAGGGCAGGTCACAGAATATCAACTACAAATCTACAAATGATACACACACACACACACACACACACATACACACACACACATATACACGCACACGCATGCATGCACACACACATACACACACACACACACACATACACACACACACACACACAAATGCATGTATGCACGCTCACACCGACCACTGTGTATTGGAAACAGCTCTAGCTAAGATGAACAAGAGTTCCAGGAAAATGGGATACAGAAATCTCTCTGGGCTGTAAATAAGTTGAATCTTTTCCAACTTTTTTGTCATTTGACAATTGCTTTTCTGTGCTTTGAGGTGCCAGGTACATAACTCTTGGAAAACTGAAATGACCAAGAAAGATAAGCTCCTGACCTTAGACGGCCTCATGATAGAAGAGAGAAGAGGGTTGGTGTCTTAGGGTTTCCATTGCTGAGAAGAGACACCATGACCAAGACAACTCTTATATGGACAACATTTCATTGGGGTTGGCTAACAGGTTCAGAGGTTCAATCCATTATCATTACAGCAGGAAGCACGGCAGCGTCCAGGCGGGCATGGTGCTGGAGAAGGAGCTGAGAGTTCTGGCATCCTGATTGGAAGGCAGCCAGGAGATTGTTTCTTCCACACTGGGAGAAGCCTCAAAGCCCACCCCCACAGTGACACACTTCCTCCCACAAGGCTACATAGTACTACTTAATAGTACTACTCCTTATGGGCCAAGCACATTTAAACCACTACAGTTGGGATAGAAGATTTTTAAAGGAGATGACTTTGAGAGACCTTAAATTCCATGAAATGAGCATGTCCCAACCATGGCTTAGCTGAACAGGACAT
>JADRCC010460830.1:0-30484 GCA_019843855.1 Hylomyscus alleni
ACCCTCTTGAGGGGCTGCCCCCGCCATTATGCCTACTGCTTCCTGCTGGGCCTAGCGTTTCCTGTGAGGACTTCACTAGTCAGCCTTAGCCTCAAGTCCCAGGAGGGCCTGTGTACTATGTTCCAAGGGCCACCTCATGATCACACCTCTCCTTGGGCTCCCACATACTTTGGATCCCTTCCAGGATGCAGAGACCCTAGCTACCCTTCCATTCCCACAAGGTAGATGACATGTAGCCCCTGTAAGCTCTTTTCTTACTGCAAAATGGGAGTACCATGTACCTCTCAAGGGGGGAGGGGGAGGAAAGGGACCCTGTCTGCCCAAGTTCAAGAGGCTCCCACACCCAGAGGTTATGGAGCTCCTGATCAGGGCCTGCCACTGTGGGAAGCTCTGTGCCTAAAAATATGTTAGGATATCATTCAGCATAGGCTTGGACCTCAGGGGGCAAAGTAGCTGAAATAATGAGGTGATTTCATAGGATAATGACACGGTAAAATTTGACTGTGTATTCTTCAGAACAGGTGGTACTCAGATAGGACAGCTAAGCAGAAGATGGGTTTTCAGAAATGGTACGAGAGATGAGGCCAAGGAGTGACAGAGAGGAGGGTCAGCACACAGGTTCTTGCTGAGTAGGAGAGAAAGCCTGCTGGCCAGGGGAGAATGTTCCCTTGAGAGGCCATGGGATCAAAGCTGTGTCTCCATTGGTTGGATGTGGTATCTGGGCATAGGAGATGACCAGTGAAATAATCCAGGAGGGAGGTGACCCGACTTGACCTGGTGTAGCTAGGGAGGAGGTAAGGGTGTGGCAAACACAGAAGTAGCTCACACCTTGCATTGCTAAAGCACGGATAGAGTCTAATTTGCTTTTATATGATAATCCTTTATGTTTTTAATCCTCATTTAGGTCCTACCATAGAGGGTAGGCAGGAACAGGAACAATTCCATTTCACAGATGAAAATACAGGATCTCAAGGTGATACAGGATCTCAATGTGGTGAGGTTGAGAACCTAACCCACCCAATATTCTGATGGCAAAATGAATGCTTTTTCTACCATCTGTACAGCTCTCAAACTAGTTGTGCCTCTGACTTATGTAGGAAGCTGGTTTTGAAACATACAAATCTCCCAACCTGTCATCCCTGGTCTCTTGGAGAAAGGCAAGGAGCAGGGAGGTTTGTGGTGGGATGGTCAGAATGGCTCAGGGGCAAGAACCATTACACTGTGCCACAGCGTACAGTATGTTGCCAGAGTAGACAGGGTGATGAAATTGGAGGAACAGCATGCTGCTCCAAGGGCTGGGCCATTAAAAGCTGGGTGGAGCAGATGTGCCAGTTAAGGAACTGGGTAAGAACAGCTCCTCCACCAGGATGCCTTATCTGTAGGCTCTGTGTGCCTCTGCTAGTCCCTCTCTTCTCAGCAGCCAGAACAAGCAGTCATGTGGCTTCTTAGAAGACTGGCTAAGAGCACCGCACCGTGCCTGTGAGCAGGGCTCCCTGGAAGAGGGGGCTTCCTGTGACAAGGGCATTGGACTCCCCTTGGTCTCCAAGTAGCCAGCTTTGGTTGGGCCTGCCCTTGCCTCTCACCTTTCACCTCTCTCACAGCCTCCTGCTTCCTTAGGCAGGAGGAAGAGCTCCTTCCTGATTGCTATGCCAGCACCATCTTGAATTATCTTGTACGTCTCCCATGACAGAGACTCCCTTAACTATTTGCTTTCCCCAGTCAGCTATAGAGAATTTCTGTCCTGGTACTGAAGAGATGATAGCATCTAAGAAGGTTTGTTACTCACAGAGGACCAGTGCTGGGTTCTTAGCACTCACAGAAGGTGGTTGTGGTTTTCAATTGCCTGTAACTGTAGCTCCAGGGGACCTGAAGCTCTCTTTTGTTCTCTGTGGGCACCAACTGACACTTCCCCATCCCCACACATCCTCACCCCAACACCTACACCCCCCTTCCCACCCACACCCTCTCTCCCCACCCCACCTCTTTTTAAAAACAACCTCTAGCTAATTCTTAGCTTTCTACCTATACACTGCCCTCTGGAACAAAGGCACACTTGTATAAGCCACACCATCATTAGAGTGTTCTGAGTTAAGCTGAGGTTTCACTCCTTGACCTGAGCGGAACTCTCTCTTATTTCTCAGCCTTTGTTTAAATGATAAGTCGCCCCATAATTATTTAGCTTTCAATCCTCCACTTAGCTTTTCTTCCCAAAGCTCCAGGCTTTAGTGGGTCTTGCCTTCAGGACTATTTTCTGCTTCTAAGAAAAGCGTGATGTTTCATTTGGCTATTATAACTTTATTATAGATAAATGTTCAGTTTCTCACAGGCGTTTCAATTAGTTTTGGGCAATGTCGTCACAGACCCGGGAATAAGCTGCTCTAAATGCTATAAAGATTCCTTTTTCTCCTGTGCGTCAGGTCGTTGAAGCAGCCACCCTCAAAGTGGGGTCTCTGGTTTGTTTTGAGAGAGGGTCCTACTATGTAGCTTCCCCAGCTGGAGTTTTAAAACCATGCCCCCTGGGTGCTATTCCAAAAGAGTTCCCTGAACTGTCCCCAGTCAAACAGCACTCCCTTTCCTCCTGCTCCGGTTTTTCCTTTCTTCTAATGACTCCATAGGAGAGCACAGGTGACAGATGCTTCTGCTGTATCTAAAATCCTTTACAAAACCAGGGGATAGTTTCTGGCTTGACATGCTGAAGGAATGTGGACAGTAATGGGCATGTGGACTTGTTTCTTTTGAAATGGGTTAACAAACCTATCTCTCCAAAATTAAAAACAAAGCAAATAGTATTTGGCAACTGTGATCATGTCACGTTACTACAGTTGGAAGTGCAGCCATCCCTCTGAAGGGCCTGCGCCAGGAGAAGAGGAGGTCACAGTTCAATACCTGGGTGGAGACTTTGAAGAACAATTTCCGGAATGCAGCAGGAAGTTGCTTTGGTGGCAGGCAGGTGATTGCTCTGGTCCAGCTCCAAGCCCAAGTAAATAAAGAGCATTAAACCACCTTACATTTACAAAATCTGAAGATGTTCACGCGCATGAGGCAGCTGCCCCCTTTCATCTCCAACCACAAGTCATTCTACTGAGGTCGAACCGTGTTAAAGGATCACAAGGTATTCCATATTCTCTTTTGTCCCAAAGGCTCTGGCACACAATGTGTACATGCTAACTCTATGCGCCCACATCCTAGCAGCCCTGATCTCAGGGAAGCAGAGCAAGACAATATCTGGAGGACCAGCAAAGGTGTTACATCACTATGTGCGTCAGACAAAAGGAGGCACCCAGAAGGAGCTGGGCTGGAGTCTGGACACTCAGCACTTTGTTTAAACCCAGTTCTGCACTTATCACCTGTGGCATCTCAGGCGAGTCATTGAACTCTGCTTTCTACCTTTTGAGTTGTAAAATGGCAATTATGATTTTTATCTTGCAGTGTTTCATAAGTGACAGCTCTTAGTGTGACTTAGAATGAAGCTAAGACTCACTGTCTTCTACAGGAGCAGCTGACAATGTCAACAGACTCAAGTCATCCTCACAGCATCCGGGAGAACAGCAAGCTGACTCTTGGTTCAGACTAAGGTCCCTACCTGGCTTATGTGCAAGAAATACAGTAATCACGGGGATTATCCCTGTCCAAAGCACAAAGACTAAAGAGCATGTTCATGGATGCCTCATAAAGCTCCTGCCCTGAATTCGGCCATGTTTTTAAAAAAGAGACAATTTAAACATTCTTTTCTTGAGTGGTGAGACATAATGATTTCTGAGGAGGGAATCATTTTTTATTCATTTACCAAATAAACTGTCTGGCCCAAGTATTTAATAAAATGATTTCTAATTGAGTTATAATAGTAAATGTAATAACAGTGCTTTTCAATATAGACTTAATGGAAAATAGCAAGCATGCTATAAGAAATGCCAGAACTAGCCCCTTCTAGTATTTATTACATGCAGAGTTAGCCCAGCATTATTGCTATCGTCAGTCAAATGCTACTGGGGTCTCTGAAACTGATCTTTGCTGTAAAAGAAAAGGAAAATTCAAATTATCTGGAAATTCTTTTTCCTGAAGAGCCTGGGTTTGTTTTCACACTTTCCACAATTCATGCTCATCTGTAGCCTGCCTTTTATGGGCTCTGTGGCTATAAATCTGAAAGGGACAGATAAGTAGGAACCTTGTTAAACAAAATCCCCACCAAAATGACAAACATTCAAACAGGAGTGGCCTGCCTTTATCTCATTACCACCCAGCTATGACCAGGTCAATTTTCCTTTTACAAAGGGTTTGCTGTCTACAGAGCACCCAGTAATATACCCAGGAGACCACAAGTCACTCTCTCACTAGGTATTTCCCAAAGGACTGATACTCTTTGTTCTACAGTGAGCTTGCTGAGCTGCCTTGGTTGCCATAAAATCCTTTGATTTTTACCTCTGGTTGGACAGATAGGGCTTTTTGATAACCTCAGTCCATTTCCCTGGAAATACTGGTATCCATCCATATGCTGACTCATTATGGGTACAGAGAGCATAGAATCCCCTGCAGAGGGTGGAGACTTAAAGACTTGGAAGACAAGGGAAGGTTCTGGATAGATTATTTACAGGTAGTTTGCCAGCAGCTAGATAAACAGAGAACCAGGCTTGCAGCTTGTAAAGTGGTAGGTCCTTTAGGTCTTCCATAGGAAGAGAAAAGGGATTGGATATGTTTGTTAAGGAGTTTGGCTTCCCTGGAAAGTGCGCATGCACCTCTGGTAATAGCTGTGGAGCAATGACTTCTGTTGGCTTTAGCCTCTTGGTCTGCAGCTCTGAAGGAATACAGATTTTTATTATTTGAGACAGGATCACAATAGTGTATGCAGCCCAAGATGGCCTTGAACTCAAAATTCCTCTGCTCCAGAATCCCAAGTGTTGGAATTGCAGGGATGTGCCAACATGCCTGGCCAAGAAACTTTTAAATAGATGATATTTACTAAACTTAGATATGTAAAGTCCACCTTTCATCAGAAAGAACTGTGATAGAGCTTTTACAGGTCTTTTTTTCTGTAGGGAAATAATCTCCACAGTAGGACACTACACACTGAGCTCCCAATGATAACTGAGTCAACAGGTAAATCGGATTTATGTGAACTGTAAGATAATTACCATGCCAGGTAAGCCTCTGGTATAGGCATTGGGGCTAATCAAAAAGACAGCATTAGGAAGCCTCGAGTGGTAGTGCGTGGCTGTAATCCTAGCATTTGAGAGGCTAAGGCAGGAGCATCAGGAGATGATCAAGGAGTCAACCTTGGCTACATGGCAAGTTGGAACTCAGTCTGGGATACAAGAAACTTGGCCTTAACAAAAACCAAAACTGAAAGAGAAGGATGGAGAGTTGCTAAATGGTTAAGAGTCCTTTTTTAGAGGACCAGAGTTACATCCTATTGTGGTCTCCAAGAGTACCCCTAAACATGTGTCTATGTTCATTTGTATGTGAGTACACACACACACACACACAGAGAGAGAGAGAGAGAGAGAGAGAGAGAGAGAGAGAGAGAGAGAGAGTCTACCAACCAAACAAGCATTAGGAAAATCAATGAATAAGAATCACCTTTCAAGTGAAGACTCAGTCCATTTCTACATTCTTACAGCTAATACAGATGTATTTTTATCATAACTAATTAAAATATACAGGCTCTGCGAAAATAGCTCAGACAGTGAAGTGCTTGCTGTGTAAGCATGAGGACCTCAGTTCAAATCCCACTTAGAAAGCTGGGTGTGGTGACCTGTGCCAGTAATCCCGGCACGGGGGCGGGGGCAGAGATAGGAGGGACCTTTTGGTTTAGTGAGAGTCTGTCAAAACAAGGAGGAGAGCAAATGAAGAAGATAGCCAGTATTATCTTTGGCTTCCACAAGAATGTGTATATATGTGCATGTGTACGTGTCACATACACACACACAAACGAACATGTACATACAAAGTTAATTTGCATTATAGCAAAGAATGTAACATTAAATTCTTAAACATGCTAAAATACAGAATCTGAGGCTGGGGAGATGCCCCAGTGTTTTAGAACTTTGCTACTCTTGCAGAGGGTCTACTGGGTTTGGGTTCTAGAATCTACACGAACCACCATCTACAACTCCAGTTGTAGGGGATTCAACTCTCACTTCTGACATCCTTGGGAACCAGGCACACTCATGGTATATATACATATACACAAAACACTCACACACATACTATAAAAATAAATAAATCTTTTCAAAAACACATGGCAATATACACCATTAACCCCAGCACTCAGGAGACAGAGGCAGCATCTCTGAGTGTGAGGTTAGCCTACTCAATGAGTTCTAGGCTAGTTAGGGCTACAAAGTGAGACCCTGTCTCACAACAAACAACAACAAAACTCAAGAATACACTATCCTCCCACCCCCATTCCAATGGAACCCTCCATTCAGATAGTCTATCCCTCTGAGAACAAGAGCACATTTGCTTACCTGCTTCTCCCAAATTCAGTCTATCCTAAATGTTGTACTCATTCTCTTCTTATGAAAGAATATAGTTTCAATGAAGAGTTATAGATCCCTAGTTTGACCATGTTTTGTTTTTTGGTTTTTTTTTATATGAAAATTCTATTATATAGCATGTCTCTTGTAGCTTGCTCTTGTAGCTAGGATACTAAGAGTCCATCATCACCGTGTGTAAATTACCACTTTCACAATTCATTCAACACTATTTCTCCATCCATTCGTTCCAGTGAACGCGGGGTTTCTCATGATTCTTCCTGACCATGTACTCAGCAGCATCTTTCATTTGTTTTCTGGGCATAGCCAGACATGCTTCTCCACCTTCTTTGTTCGTTTATGAGTTAGGAACTCATGTAGGCCAGGCTGGTCTTGAACTCTTGATCCTCTTGCCTCATCCTCTAAGGATCAGGATCATAAACTTGCTCTACCACTCCCAGCTTTTCCAGCCTTCTTGCAGTGAGGTAGAGCTCGAGGGGTGAGGACTACTTCCTGACCTGATTCCTCTCATGCCTCATATCCTGCCTGAAGCAAAGGGCCAAGTGGGGGGGTGTGGGCTAAGAGGCTGGAGAGAACCACCAGACAGGAAACTGGGAGAAGGCTCTGCACCATGCATTCATGGGGAGGGAGCTGTGGGGATAAACTGGCACCAGCTGAGGAATAGTGGAGTTCTGTGTTTCCATCAATATCTTGCTTGTTATTGTCCCATGGTTATGTAAGATATTCCTATTGGGATAAATGGGCAAAGGAGGCAGTGATCTCAAAAAAGTTTGGAAACTATAAATAATTCTATAGTAAATATGGAGGTGTAACAACCAAACTACTCTAGCCATCAGGTAAAGCATCCTTAGGTCATATGTGGCTTAAAATCAACACTGGTATCTCTCAAATACCCAAGTTAAATCTGCATTGTTTCAAAGGACTTTTTAGTCATTAAAGGAATCAGACTTGAGGGACTAGTAAGATAGCTTAGTCTGTAGGGCTTGCCATGCATGCTTGAGGATCTGAGTTCAAACCCAAGTATCCACATAAGAAAGATGGGTGTGGTATATATCTAAGTACAACATTCAAGAAGCAGATATAGATGGACCCCTGGAGTTTGCTGGTCAGTTACTAAAGTCTTATCTGACAGCATATCAATGAGAAACTTTGTCTTAAAAACAGATGAGAAACCTTGTCTTAAAAACAGATGAACAGAATCTACTGAGAACTGAGAGCTTGTCTTCTGGTCTCCACACTAACATGCATGCATGGACTTGTGTATCCTTTCCCCATTACCCAGAGGGAAAACGTTCCCAGATCAACTTCAAAGGCAAAAATCAAGAAGCAGTTCTTTCCAGTGAGTTAGTTTTCTAAAGTCTGTGAACTCCAAAAATGATGCTATACTAAATGGTGTTGGAGTAAACTGTCTTTGAATACTGGGATGTATGGTCTCCCTCTGTTTACTCTTTATGGAGTCTACTGAGTCTGTAGTCTTGGGATGTTCACCTCCCAGAAGGAGGACTTTGAAGTATTGTATCCCTTTGGTTAGAAGCCGACTGAGCATGCTTCCCTCTGGTAAATACAGTGTTAAGTACCATCCACTGAAAGTTCTACCTTCTCATTGACGGGCTGTGGCAGAGTACAGAACTTAGGGTTTTGGATTTCTCTGTTCCTCAAACATAAAATAAAGCCTTTGGAATTTGGAGAGGCTTTTGTTGGGAGCAGAACTCTGAGTTCTCTATCAAATACAAGCTTAAGAATATATTCTGCAAATTCTTCTAATGTCTGCTATAGAAGACAGTTTATAAGGTGTATGAGGTTTCTAAGCATACATCCAAATAAAATTAAGGGATACTGTCATAGCCAGTGATTAAAAGGAGAGCACTTATGGAGAAGGCCACAGGGAATCTGAACATGGCAGCCTGCTCTCAATACATCTACAAGAGGGTTGTCTTCATCAGCACTAGCTCTTCAGTGTTCAGTAAGGCCAACTTGATGCCCAAGTGTCTACACAGTTCAATTCCACTCTTTCTTGGGGTGCATAGGTGAGCTACATTTGCCTCAACATCTTATTTGAAAGACTAGCTGCAACAGTACATGAACTAACTTGGAGCTTCCTTGAGAGACAGCCAAGAAGTGATGGTGAGTTAGATGAGAGACTGCTCAGGCGGTTAGTGTTTTATACTGTCAAGGTGACTTATTTCTTCCTTGGTCCAACCATACTTGATAGATTCTTTCAGTAATTATATTTCCTAGGCTCACCTGCATGCAAAATTTGCTGATCAAGAGCAGGTACCATGGTTTCTCTGAAGACTAGAAAGCCTTAATCCACCTTTTCAAAATTAGGAAAGTTCAAAAGGCCCGCAGCACAAAGGGATACTCTCACAGCTGAGGAATCAAAGGGAACATGGAGGGATTCCAAAGCACCCTATTTTTAGGAAGAAACAAGAAGTTAGGATCCCTGCCTACCATGCCTGCTGAGGCTGAGAGTCTCATGATCACACACCTAGCTGGGGCCCTCTAGTCGCTGGAGAAGAGCCAGTGGAGCTGTACTGCTATTGCCAACCTCTCTGAAACCGTGGCACTTACCCAGACAATGGTATTATCTTACAGCGTACTGGAAAAATGGGTGGGGCTGCTGAGACCACTGACTGTGCACTCCAGCTATTCCTATGGCTGCCAAGAAAAGAAGCCTCAGTGAGGAGTAGGGACCAGGAAATCTGTAAGCAGGTCTTGAATTACATGCTATTTCCTTCAACTGCAGGCCAGAGGACAGGCAAATTGCATCTGCTTCCTCTTCCTGGAAAGTGAGGAAAGTAACCCAACCTTATGGGCTGTTGAGAAAATGATACTGAGTTATGGGTGTAAAATGCTCTCTGAACAGTGCTCTGTCTATAGTGAGCACTTGACAAACAATAGTGTTTATATGTTATAACACCAGTATCACCTATACTGGAGGTCATGTTTTATTATTCCAGTGCCCTCTAAATGGAAATGGCAGAGAAAGCATTGGCTGGGACTGAAGAAAGGCTGCTTAATTTTCAGGCTGTGTTTATTAATCTTTTAAACTTTTTGAAGTTATGGTAAAGTACAATGAGATTCCTATCTTTGCCAGTGGCATAGCGTGTGCTTACACTGGAGCACAACCATGAGCACTGTTCATCTCCAGAACAGTTTTCATCAATGCAACCCCTATTTTAAACACGGCTTCCTGATGGCCCAGATCGTAGCAATCTGTCTGACTTTCTTTTTCCTCTCTCTCTCTCTCTCTCTCTCTCTCTCTCTCTCTCTCTCTCTCTCTCTCTCTCTCTCTCTCTCTCGACAGGGTTTCTCTGTGTAGCCGTGGCTGTCCTGGAACTCACTCTGTAGACCAGGCTGGCCTCAAACTCAGAAATCCACCTGCCTCTGCCTCCCAAGTGCTGGGATTAAAGGTGTGCGCCACCACTGCCCGGCTCTGTCTGACTTTCTACCTTTATGAATTTGACAACTCATGGAGGTGAAATCAAGCTGTATTTGTCATATGTGACATGAATTGTGTTTTTACATCTCCATTACCTCCCTTCAATTGGAGGACAAAGGCTTATTTTTAACCAAAGGCCATTCTTAGTCTAGAAGTCTCTTCTAAAAGCTAGAGCATGTCAAGAATTCAGATTGCCGCCAGTCTCTCTGGGCTGGTGTCCTGAGCAGACCTTGGGCACAAGCTCTGCAGCTAGTCCCACAACACCCCGAGGAAGCTCCACTCCCAGGCACTCTGAGACTCTCAGGATCAGAGGTGAGGAGGACCCAACATCTGTCCCAACACCAGGAGTAACTGGGACCTGTGGGACCAGGTACACGGGAAGTTCACCAGCAGAGTGGCTCAGGTTCCTTCTGGTCTCTCTGGGCTGGTGTCCTGAGTGGACCTTGGGCTCAAGCTCTGCAGCCAGTCCCACAACACCCAGAGGAAGCTGCTGCACTCCCAGGTACTCTGATAGCCTAGGGTCACAGGATCCTAGAATCACAGGATCATAGAAACAGCTTGACTCTGAGGAGTTCTGATACAACCAGGATCACGGGAAGGACGGACTCCAGTTAGACTCCAGTTAGATAAGGGCAGATAGCACTAGAGATAACCAGATGGTGGGGGACAAGTGTAAGAAAACAAACAACACAAACCCAGGTTACTTGGCATCATCAGAACCCAATTCTCCCACCATAGCAAGTCCTGGACATAACATCTCACAGGAAACGCAAGATTCAGATCTAAAATCACTTATCATGATGCTGATGATGCAGGACCTTAAGAAAGACATATAGAACCTTCAAAGAAATACAGAAGAACACAAGCAAACAGGTGAAGGAAATGAACAAAACCATCCAGAATCTAAAAATGAAAATAGAAGCAATAAAGAAATCAGAAAGAAAGACAACCCTGGAGATACAAAACCTAGGAAGGAAATCAAGGGTCATAGATGCAAGCATCACCAACAGAATACAAGAGATAGAAGAGAGAATCTCAGGGCAGAAGACACCATAGAAAACATTGACACAACAGTCAAAGAAAATGCAAAAAGCAAAAAGCTCCTAACCCAAAACATCCAGGAAATCCAGGACGCAATGAGAAGACCAAACCTAAGGATAATAGGTATAGAAGATAGTGAAGAGTCCCAAGGTAATGGGCCAGTAAATATCTTCAACAAAATTATAGAAGAAAACTTCCCTAACCTAAAGAAAGAGAACATGCCCATGAACATACAAGAAGCCTACAGAACTCCAAATAGACTGGACCAGAAAAGAAACTCCCCCTGTCACATAATAATCAAAACACCAAATGCACTAAACAAAGAAAGAATTTTAAAAGCAGTAAGGGAAAAAGGTCAAGTAACAGATAAAGGCAGGCCTATCAGAATTACAGCAGACTTCTCACCAGAGACTATGAAAGCTAGAAGATCCTGGGCAGATGTCATACAGACCCTACAAGAACACAAATGCCAGTCCAGGCTACTATACCCAGCAAAACTCTCAATTACCATAGATGTTGAAAACAAGATATTCCATGACAAAACAAAATTTACACAATATCTTTCCACAAATCCAGCTCTACAAAGGATAATAAATGGAAAACAACAACATAAAGAGCAAAACTACACCCTAGAAGAAGCAAGAAAGTAATCTTTCAACAAATCCACACAAATCTAATTCCACCTTTTACAACAAAAACAACGGGAAGTGACAATTACCTTTTCTTAATATGAAAATTAATATTACCAACATATCCTAAGCTATTGAAGTCCAAAAATATGAGGAATTAGAAATGTGTTGATTGTCATCCAATGGTCTCTCTAATTTGGTAACTAGAGAAATAGATCCAATATTGTACAATCTATATATACTTTCAGCCTGTTTGTGACAGTGTCTTGCTGTGTACAACATAAGGGTCTTGAAATATTGCTTCTCCTATCTCAGCCTCTTTATTAGTAGTATTGTTTATTTCATGTTTTTCACTATGCTATGGTTTTCAGGACAGCTTATATATTTCAAAAGTATTTATATACCCAAGGGAGACATAGACAATTAACTTGGGAGGTGGCTTGTAGGAAAGAAACAAGAAAGAGTGAGACTGAATGCTTTGCTTGATATTGGTAGCTCTTCTATCAAGTTTCAAGAAGAGGACTTTATAAGTTATTCTTTCTCTGAGATGAATGCTTTTCCAAATTATCACAGCCAATGAACCAGATTCTTACCCACACCTAATGTCTGTGCCACCCTCCAAGCAGAACCATTGTTCATTGAAACAGTTGGTGAATGACTTTATGGATAGACTATCTTAATACATACATCATTTCTTAAATGAATGTAACCTGTTCTCTGTGGCCTGAGAATAGTCACTCACTCAAGGCAAATAGTTTTGACCATAGCAGGAAGTCTGTATCCAAAAATTGTGCCTACAATTCATTCCTTGGCGCAGCTTAACTGTCAACTCTCAGCTTAGCTACGATGGAGGTAAAAATCCTTCGGTGATGTGAGTGTCATTGAAGCATAGTCTTATTACAATGAACTCCAATGTCTAAAAATTGTTCTTATTTTAGACTTGTACCACAGTAAGAGCCAAGATTTTAAACTCTACTAAATACAAAACAAACAAAGAAACAAAAAGACTTTATATATTTACGTTCATTTAAGAAAATACTGGTAGTGATGTATTATTTTGAAATATACAATTAATCTGTTTGGAGTTATTTAAAATTTATACTGAGCAAAATGTATGTATTTTCAGTATTGCTGTAGACAAGCATCTACATAACACTGTTAAATTGATTGTTGTTTTATATCAAACAACTTTTATAATACTCATTTTAATTATTATAATATTTTATAAATTTTAAGGAATATGATAAAAAAGATATTGTAAGTATTGAAGAGGGGGTCTCTGGGAGGAGTTGGGGTACAAAAGGGAAACAAGAATGTGATTTAATTCTATTTACTTAAAATATGTTTTTAAATGTTAACAAATTCAGACAAATTGAAATCATGTAACTTTTCTCATCATAATGCAATAAAAGTTAATAAAAAAAGAGTTAATCTGAAAAAAAAAATTTAGATTGCCTTTGTGAGAAAAAACATGCCACACTGCTTTGTGAGTTCCAAATCAGTTCTCATTGATATGAAGTCAGAGGACAGAGAAACCTATATATCAGGACAAATAGTCCAGAATCATCTGGACTGGGGAAGACCATGGTTTCTGGCTTGGAATGGACACTGTTTCATGTGAGTGTTAGTCCATCCACTCATCTGGTTGCCCACAGGCTGCTAAGTACTGGCCTCATCATCTCCAGTCTACTTATCTGAACAAAACTTTGCTTCAATTGGGGGTTTCTGCTGCCTAGATGCCTACAGAAGAATCCTGGAAACCTTAATTCTTTGTGTGTTGAGCTCCACGTGTGTGCAAACCAGATAGCATCACAGTCAACTGCCTTCCTCAATCATCCCAGTCTTATCTTTTGAGACAAGATCTCTTGCTGAATCCAGAGCTTACCAACTGGCTAAACTGGCTGGCCCTGAGCTTCAGGGATCTGCCTGGTTCACCCTCCCCCACCCTGACTAGGGTCACTGACATAGTTGACCATATACCCAGCATTTTATGTAGGTGCTAGAGATCTAAACTAAGGTCTTTGTGTTTGCACAACCCTCACTTTATCAGCTGAGTCATTTTCCCAGTCCAGAAACATCTTTATACTTTTGTACACGGAGCAAAGACCAAGCTTTACGAGTAAAAAATTTCTTTAACTCTCTTTGTCCCCTTCCCCCCTCTAGTAAAGACAGCTTTGGTTAGATCCAATCATCTTTTGCCAAGACTATCTTCCCAGGTCTGCGGCATTCCATTTCAAACTGTCTTCTACATGTAAAAAGCAAACATGCTCTGCTTGCTTTCCTACCCAGCCCTCTTTCTTTCTATCCTTGGGATAAGGTCAAGCATTATCAGCCTGGTATGCAGAACCGTCTGTGTTCTGGCCTCTGGTGACCTTTCCAATGGAATCTCTCACCACTCCCTGGGATCCACCAGACACTTGAGAAATTGGAGTCATTTGTAGTTCTTCCCAAACACTTGACCATTTCTTCTCTCAGGATCTTTGTGCTAATCCTTCTGCCTACAGTGTTCTTCCAGCTTTCCTGCTTTGGTAAGTCTCTGCCCCATGTTCCCACAATACCTGGTGCACACCTAGCACTAGACTTTAAAGAATGTTTCATTGCTAGGTGGCGTTTGTTTGGCTTTTGAGACTGAGTCTCATTGTGATCCCCTGAGCCTCCCAAGTGTGGGTATCACAGCTATGCCCTACCACGTCTGTACGGTTTGTATGTTCATTTGCTCCAACAATGGGAGCCATTTCAGAGAAGATCCCAAGCATCCTGGCATCCCCGTGCCTTGAAAGTGCCTGAACCACAAGAAGGACAAATGGATGTGCAATGAGTAGACACCTTCACAGGTCTACCTGGAGGCCACAGGGAAGAAGGAAGAAAGGAAGGGGGAAGGGGAAGGTAAGGAAGGAAGAAGAAAAGTAGGAATATAGGATGAGTAAGACAGTGTCTCTCCATCTACTTGAGTGCTGGATTTGAACTTGGACCCTCATACATTGTAGGCAGGCACTCTGACTGATATTCCCAGCTCTCCATTTCTTGATAATATTATCATGTATCTAAAAATCCTAAGGAGTCAACTAAAGGTCAACATAAAAGCAAAAATAACTGCCTTCCCTGACAGCTCATGGTATTTAGAATACGCTAACCTGGAGCTCACTATGTAGCCCAGGCTGACCTCAAACTCACATGGCCCACTAATATTTTTATTAAGATAATAAAGCAATTCATTGGGGAAATTGGGTCTTTTTGATCAAAGTTTCTAGAGCAAAAAAAAAAATATATATATAAATATAATCATGTCCCTCATTTCATACCATACATAAAGTTGAAGCAGAATATAGACCTATATTTATGAATTAAAGCTATGAACTTTCTACAAGAAAACAACTTAATTAAGGTGAGATCTCTACCTATCATTCTGCTACTGCAACTCAAAGCCTTATGAGGAGAAGTCTGGACTTCGTAGTAATACCATCTCAAAAAAAATTAATTACTTTTAGAAAAAATTGAATTGGATTAGGGGACTTAATTAAGCAGATTGCAAAAAATATGTGCTATAAAATTGAGAAGTGATAAAGAGAGACCTCATAAAACTTAGTTTTTTGAAAGATGCAGTTAAACAAACAAACAAACAAACAAAGGCTCGGTTAAAGTTTATAGAACATATTACGGACAGTGGATCCCAGCCAAGTTTATAAAGAATTCTTAAGTCAGGGAGAGGGATAAGGCACCATGGTCTAGCATTTGCCCAACATGCTGGAGGTTCTGTGTTTGATTCCCAGTATGGGGTTGGGGGGGGGCTCAAAACTGAAAAAAAGAGATAAAAACAAGCCAATTAAAAACAGAAGAAAAATGTCAACAGATCCTCCCATTTCCCATGAACTCCCTCCCTCAGTGGCTAGCACACGGAGCTGCTCAACTGTGTATTAAATATCTCAGGACAGCCTCTCACACCACACTTTGGCTGAGATTCGAGGTTGATGACAGCAAGAGCAGGAAGGCACGGGAGAGAACAGGATCCTGCCGCTCTGTCAGGAAGACTGTAGAGATCACACTGCTTTACAGCATGGCGGTGGGTGACAGAGTGACACACACTGCATGGGTGATTCAGCATCCCTACCCCACAGTTAACTAAACAGAACTAAAAGCATTGTCAAAGCAAAGACTTCCCTTAAATTATACCCAAGGAGCACTACTCCTAATCACCAGATACTGCAAAAAACCAATATTCACTATCTAGGGTGGAATATTACTCGGTAAAAAACAAGAACTAAACAACGAAACACACAAGCCAACATGTACAGACCTCAAAACACACTATACAACAAAAAACAAGAAAAACACTATATCCATATGGTTCTATTCCAAAGCAAATATTGTAAATCCTATAGTAGCAGAGCTGACAAATACACTCTCTAACTGCTAAGAACTCTACTCAAAGCTGACGTAAAGATGGAACGGCTCATAGTCTAAGTGAGGTAACTAGAAACTTTCTGCAATGTCAGGTACTATATAATGTAAGATCTTGCCTCTTTTAAGGGTGAGTTGATATTCTTAACAGTTTTTTACCTAAGCAGATTTTCTTAACCATAGTTTGAAAGGAAAAATAGAAAATGATGTCCATAACTCAGGACCACAGCTCATCTTCAGGGACTCTTCCGAGTCAGGGATCCTGATCTGGACAAGCTAACTGTAAAGATAGTATGTATGAGGGACTGGAGGGATGGTACAGTGGTAGAAAGTGCTACTGATCTTCTACAGGATTTGGATTCAATTTCTAAAGCTCACATCAGCAGCTTCAAACTGTGTATAACTCCAGTTCCTGGGGCCCCAGCACTTGTTGGACTCTGTGGTTCCCTGCATGCACATGATGCACATAACCTCATGCACAGGAATAAAGATGCCTGTCCAACAGGGAAGCTTAAAGGCAGACTGAGAATTAGCTGTAAGGATGTATGATGCATACACCATGCCCTTAGAAATCACCACTGTTAGAGATACACACACAGATGCATACGGAAGTATTCATAAATGAAACCAGAGATGTGGCTTACATTTGCTTCAAAATACTCCAAAGAACTCTAAAAGCAAATGAAGAGGTGGTTTGGGTGAAGAGACGAGAGAGACAAAGCTGCAGTGCGGGTGTGGCACACATGGGGTGCCTGGGTGGCTTCTGCTCTCAGGTGTGCTTATCACTTTCTCTGTTGTTTGTGGCACTGGGACAGGATCCCATGTTCTTGCACATGCTTGGCAAGTGTTCTACCATAAGCTATATAGACAGCTTACTTTTTACTTTTGAGATGGGGCTCAGTTGCTACCCAGGTTGGTCTTGAATGCACATTGTACTAGATCCTTAGCATGGACTTGTGGGTTCTTCCAGCCTTGGATTCCCAAAGTAGCTGGAATATAAGCTGGTACCACTAGGCCTTGTGGTGTTTTTTAATTTTAATTTTTGATTACATGTAATATTTGGAGGGGGTACACACGTAGAGGTCAGGGGAAAACTTTTGGAAGTCTGTTCTCCCCTTTTACCACATAGAGATCAAATACAGGGGGTCAGACTTAGTGGCAGAGAACCCTTTTATCTGCTGAGCCATCTTGCTGGCTCAATGTTCTTGTTCGTAAGGAGTCACAGGCACTCACAGTATGTCCATCACTGTACTCAGCTAATAACACAGTGGTGAGTGTGTAAAAGAGCACACACTTTGCTACAGTTCAATTCCTGCTCTTGTCCTGGACCAGGGCCACTCCTACACTGCATCACTTCCTGGGCCTAGGCAGTTACTTAATCTTGCAGGCCCCTCTGGACTCTGTGTGACGAACCATTATTAACCACATTCACTGTCTAAGCTGAGTTTCTGATACTCAGTTGTTCATTAATTCTTTCATTAAACCATGTAGTTTGTCTTTCCATGGTCAGAGTGAATTTTTATTCTAAGCTTGTATATTTATGTTTCTCAGGAAGAGATCACAACCTGCCACCGTTAAGGAACAACTCTGGCTTCATATTTTGCTGCCTTCTGCTAAAATGTCATCTCTGCCGAGGTCCACTTATTCTTCAGAAATGAGAGGACATGCCTGTTTGTGGGGCTTGATACTGACATTCTGCTCCTGATGTTAGGGCTTCCTGATTTGTCATGAAGTTCTGAAGGAGTCTGAAAGTTGTCACACATACCTGGGGACACTGCCAATGGATTATCTGGAGCAGTGTCATAATGAGGCCATGGATCAGTTCCAAGATTTAAATACTAGCTGTCACTGAATCTTACTGTGCCACAGTATGGTCTTTTGCTACACAGAGTAAAACTAGTAATTACTCATAGAAGGGTGCTAGGCGGACTAAGTATTGTCAGATGCACAAAGTACTGATGCGAGTGTCTGGGGCACAGTACACCAAGGGTTCCTGTCAGTGCAGATGACTATCACTGCAGCAGCCATAGTTCTGCACCAGAGAGTGCCTGTAAGTCATCAGTGTAGGTATCTTCTTCATGCTAACTATACAAAAATCATTTCACTCAAGGAGATCAATACCGTAAGTTATTCTGAAAGTGGCTTTCTGTCTGAGTAGGAGGCCTACTTTAGTTACAACTTGTTAATTGGAAACCAGCTTAGCACATTTTGGAGTCAAAAATCACTGAAACTTTTCAGGAACTCTGATCAGAAAATTCACTTTCAAAATTACTTTAATAGTTACCACGAAGGAGAACTGTGCCACAGGTCCAAGGGGGCACAGAGAACACGAATCTACACTGACTATAGGTCTGGCTCATAGCCCCCTCCTCAAAAGACATCCCTCTGGATCTCTAAAAAAGGTGTTACTTAAGTCTAAGAATTCACAAGAAGGGAATATTACTCAGGAAGGTTTGTGAATGAAAATTTGAACTGAGTACCAGAAGTTGCAAATAGGTTTTTAGAAAGTGAACTCTAAAGAAGAAGGAAGTTTCAGTTTGAGTCAAAGTAGTCATGGTGGTTGCCAGGGGCCAGAGCTCTGAGCTGGGAACCTGGGGAGGAAGGCATGTTGCACGAGTAATTGAGAAGGGGCCTGGCTCTACCAGCACCTTCACACAAGTCCTGGGTTAAAACTAATCACAATGTGTGAGCTAGTTAGAAGGCCCAGGAGTCTACCAGAACAAGGAGGCGTTGGAGAGAGTCCCTTCTGTTTTCCCACACTCTTTAGCACTCTGAACAGTAGAAGGAACAGACAGGTTTTATTTCTTGCTAATAATCAACTAGTTCCTGTTTCTCTCATAGTTATTAATGTTAAAAATGATTACATTAAACTAAGAATCTCTCACATGGGAAGTAAATATGCCAATCCTACACAAATATTGTGATGTATAGCTTTGGTTTAATTAAAACAATTTCTAATATACATCATTGTAGTTTCCACCCTCAGTCACTTTACCAAGTCTGATTTGTTCAAGTACATTCATTAATATACATAAGAGTGTGATTTGGACCCAAAAAATAAGTCCCTTTTGAGAGACATCACAGCTTGTGGGGTTACTGAATTACCTGGTGGTCAACTTTTTTTGCGACTGCATGGGGCACCCTGCTTCTGCAGCTAGGGCATACAGCACTGTGCTTGGGGCAGAGGCAGCTGAGAGGATGGCTTTACTCTTAGTGGTAGCGATGTGTGGTACTCTTAGTGGTAGTGACAGTGTAACCCTATACAAGAAATTCCCTGGGCTATATTAGGAATCACACGGCTTGACAAAGGCAGCTTGGAACGGGGTCTTGTAGCAATTACAAGCTTCTGGTCTTTACTTACAATTTCAAAAGCTCTCTTGATTTCTATATTATTGGCCTCAGTAAAGAAAAGGATTGTTCCAATAACTAGCAGAGTTAGTCTGAAATTGTCAAGTTTTTCTGACTTCATACATATTAAGTTCTGCTAGAGACTGAACCCGTTGAGAAACAATATTTATATCCTTAATATAAGCTTTGGAGCTACAAATGAAAAAAGAAAGATGATGAACCAGAGGGGGGTGTGTGAGAGCAAGACTCATCATTCTTGGGAGCCTGTGAAGCCCACTACTCAGCTGCATCCCCTATGACAACTGCAGGGAAGGAGAGCTACCCAAGTCTCATGAGTGGACACAACCCAACTGTATACACAGAGGAAACCCTTCCTTACAAACAAGACTACTATAACAGCCAAAGACATCTACAATACATTACAGTTAACATACCCTCATATGACAGACACATGGGACAATTATTAGCACGGTGTGGGGGAGGCAGAGCTGCTATATCCTACTAGCTTTAAGTCACTATTATATTAATCTGAAGTAGACTGTGCCAGTCGAAAGGTGCACATGAAAACCTTGAGAACCAACTACTAAGAAAGTATCTAAGAAACAGCAACTACAGAAAGAACCCCAAAATGCCCCATCATGCCCCAGCTGCTGGGGTCGTTTGCAGACCTCCTTCCCCTGCAGGTTTCTTCCTTGGTATTTCAATGGCCTGCCTATTAACGTCTTGGGTGCAATGTCATCTCCAGGAGAGACCTTTCTATCACACTGAAACACTGTTACTGAAGACTCAACTCTGCCATCACAGTACTGGTCCCCTCTGAAATGTATGCACTCATATTTGCTTATGAGCATTACTTTATTTTCGACATCACTGACATACAACGGGTGAGTGAGAAAACACTGGTTTAGAGCAGCATACAGCTGTATTTCACCTTTGCCTGATTTTACCAGCTAGGCTGGGCCTGGCACACATTCTCTGCAAAGGGAGAGAACTCCACTGCGTATTCTTTCCCTTCTTTCTTCCTTTTGCTTCTTCTTAACAACCTTGTAAAAACATGAGGGACTCTTCTTGGCCTGGGTACTACATGAAAACAGGCTGTGGCCTGCAGGCTGCAATTGTCTAACCCCTGTGCTATACTATGAGCACCTGGAGATCAAGCCTGAGGGATGCATGTCTTCCCACATACACCTAACCAGAGTATTGAACATACAGAAAATGCACACAGCTGACCTTACAGGTTATGGAGAAAAAGAAGAGGAAAATGGACAGACAGACTGTGGTTGACAGACATTTTCTCTGGAGATAGAGCACACTGTCCAGGTCAGATTTACAGATACTAGGAAAGACAGCTTGTCAGTCATAGCTTCCACCTACTTCTCCCTTCAAGTTCTGATCTCAACCCAGCCACTATGAGCCACTTGCTGGTGCCTGCTGTCACCTGGGGCTCATAGAGAAGGGAGGTGGCTTCCCCAGGGCTGCTGTGCTGTATGTTATTGGCATTACTTGCTATAAGCTCTCTCACCACCAGCATTCTGAACTGCTGCTGCCTTGTAGGTTCCATCTACTACCTGAGGTAAGGATAGCTTGTCAGACATGAATAGAACTGCCCAACCACTGCAAGTACTTCTCAAACAGTGGCCAGGAAACCTCTCTGACAATCTCTGGGAGGAGAGAGCATGTTTCTCCTGCCATGGCTATGACTCCCGATACAGATCAAGGGCAAAGTGTGGAAGGAGTGAACAGCTGGGAAGGCGGCACAGCCATATTCAGAAGTACGAGATTGCCAGGGTGCTGCAGCGGTGCCTGGGGAGCCCAGAATGTGGATAGCATCTCTTCTTAAGGCATTCTTGCTTCTGTACATCCAAGCAGTCTGAGGTCAGCACCATATGGCTCAGGAGAGGGTGCCTTTCCTCTGGTGTCCCCCAGGCTCAGTGAGCACAGGAGCTGCTCTGCTGACAAAGGTTTGCTGAGCTAGGAGAATGTGAGGACGCAGAGAGAGGCAGAGAAGCTACTTCATGTCCTGCTGGGTCTTCAACCTCCATGATGTGGAGCCACCCACGGGAGACTGGCTCTATCTGGCTCGATCTCCAGGCGCTTCCTTCCTCCTCTTTCATATGCTGAGATCCCAGAATAATTCACTGCAGTGTTCTTTGTCAAGTCCCTACCACCCCAAATTCACCTCCCATCTTTATAACAGGGGAAAAAAATAAAGAGGAACAAATGGTCCCCTGGGCGTTGGAACCTAGCGAGCAGATGCTTCCAAAGGAAGGTAAGTGTCAGATGCGTAACTGAGGAAAACACGTTATCTAACCACGCTCCAGTGTGCCACAGCAGGTCCTAAGTCTTAGATAAGAATGGGAATGGATGGGAATGATGTGCTTACAGGCAGGCTGTCAGTTAGGGAAGGGGCAGGAAGAGCATCAAAGGGCCTTGATTTATAGCCTTTATCTGCCAGAAGAGCCAACAGTATGTAGGCAGTGACACTAAGGGACAAGGGGACGAACAGCCTGGGGAAGAAAGGGATGACAGTTTGGGAAAACATTTTGGGAAAAAGCAAATGAAACCCCAGGTTTTAAGACAGCCTGAGGAGCCTGTTTCCGAAGAAGGCAGTTCACAGCTACATTAGGATATGACAGGGTTGCAATTTTGATATGCAACTTGGCAGAAAGGAGTCACGAGAAATACTGGACCAGGTATTGCCACAGAGATGACGTTATGCACGAAGTACACAGCAGTAGCAGTTACTGTGACTACTGAAATACTCACAAAGGTTGGCAGGAGCCACCATGTAAGGGTTCTTTTATCCTGAACATTGGTGCAAGTCATGACTTCCTCAGTAACTTGGTATGGTTTGCCCCTCTAGGACTCTTGGGCTGGATGCTGGTTCCTAGTGCAGTGTTATTAGGTTGTAGAATCTTTGAGGTCAGGCCTACAGGAAACATGTACTCCATGTTGGGAACCATTAGTGCCATTCTCCTGGGAATGAATCATGAGGCTAAGACACACAATACATTGGACATTCTGTATGCAGCAGGTTCCTTTTCTGTTTTGCTGCCATACTGTAACCCAGCCAAGGGGCCTGGAATAAATACAAGACTCTGGACTTCTAATACTACTATGAGGTATACAAACGGCTCTTTTTTTTATAAAGTACCTGTCCTTGGGTATATTGTTATAGTTAACAGGAAGTAGACTAATATGTGCCATTTTGAGTTGCATGCTAGAAAAAAAGATTAGGACTAAGGAATGTGAAGAATGTATTTTTCTTTTATCCATGATATGGTTGGACTGAAAACATCATGAGTAGGAAATAGAAGTAAGTTTCAAGAAAAATATCTGTGCTGTTGGGCTACTTCAAGATGAAGGAGCTGCTTGAAGCATTCCTTCAGTTTACTACTAGGTTGACCGCAGCCACTCTGGCAGCATCTGATGACCACCACTACCACGGCCATTGGAGGCAAAGTGTAGACTTTTGTGGGTGAGTTAGGCTGGATGATCACGTCAGGTGAGGCTGTCGAGCCCTGAGAGAGCATCTGAAGCTGCACTTGGGATCTTGATATCAGGTAAGAAAAGTAGTAATTGAGGCTTCCTTTCCCAGTGTACTTTTAATTGTGAGCTAAATGCAACATGGCAATGTTTGCAGGAAGCCTAACACCAGCCTTCCCATCCACCACGCACATTTGAACAAACTACAGCAGAAGGAAGCCTGACCTAGTGATCCAAACAAGGTGTAGTTGGAGGCACGCCCAAGCTGGAGCTCTCTTTCAAATTGTTTATCTGCACACATAATTAATACAAAAAATGCCTTTTCCAGAAAAAAATGCCCTAATGCAGAATGTGCTACCAAGCAAGAGCACAATATGAAGCACCATACAAACTGGGAATAACACTGGGAAGGAAGAAGATCCATCCTCAAATGCACAGCCAGCTCTCCGCAGGCTCTGTGAGGTATGCCAGCATCAGGTTCCAAAGGGGGGCTTTCTTCCCATCTTGTGGACATTTAGGGGCTTCCTCTCTTACCATCTGCTGGTATAAAATCAGGTTTCAAAAAAAAAATTGAAACTATTTTAATCTAAAATTACAATCAGAAACTGAAGCCTGCTGGGAAGAAAACACTCCAGAGTCAATATCTGCACACTGTTTGACACCGTCTACTTAGGGCCGAAGTATCCCTTCTTAATACGGATTAGTGAGATGTAAGGAAGAAACCAGCTCGGCCCCTGCTTTTGTTCTAGCTCAAGCCGGAAAAGCTGGAACTCCTTAGTTGTTGATTTAAGCAAAAACATTATATACCAAATCACCAAGGAATGTAGGGTTTAGTTAACTTGCAGCTTACACCTGATGCCACAGGTCACTGGCTCCTCTACAGCAAAGCACTACAATCTAAGACATCCACAAGAGAGATGGACCAGTGATTATTGACCCACTACTGATTGATAATGTAACAACCATTTACACATAACTACAATGTAGAAAACCACCAAAGGTTACTGGGGAAGCACAGAACATGGCCTCCTATGTTCTTGTTGCTTACTAGTGAGCAGAAGATCAAAGCGAGTCTGCTCTCAGCAATCCTGATATGTAGAGGCCTGACGCCAGGTACATATTGTGAAACAGAAACATGGCTAGGGTAGGGTCACTGTATCTTGGCAATTGTGACATTTTATATTTTCTATTGTGAGGGGCTGTCCTGGGACAGAAGGGCATTAGGATTGTTAGCTGATCACTGGACCCATCATCCACTATGACAGTGAGAAATGTCTTGTCAGATGGCTTCTGTAGGGCAACATCACTTTAGAGGATGAGAAACAATGGTTTGGAGAAACTAGAACCTCAATATAAATATACATATGGTAAAATAAAAAGGATCATGTCAAACACCAAAGGTTCTCACACTGATCATTACATTTCTTAGTGTATGTACACAGCAAAAGTATACTCACTGTGTACAAGAAAACAAAAATCTTTCCACATCAGCAGCAGAGTAAGTTTTGTGAAGCCTTCTGCATCATATTCCACGACACCTCTAAGTAAGAAAACACACACAGAAACCCTCATAAAAATAAGGTTCAAAGGCAATGGAAGTTAAGACTCTATTTAAAAGGCAAATGAACACAGACTTAAGACACATAGCATCCATCAAGAGGGTCTAGGTTTTGGAATGACAACACTGAGGCTTGTGTTACAGCCCTGCCATTTGCTACTGTTTACAACCTCACTCCAATCTCTTGACCTCTGGAGACTTAGCTTCCTCATCTTGGAAGAAATTATGATATTGGTAAATTTTTTAATAAGACTGAAAAACTGACCAAGACAAACCATGAAATGGGAACATTAGTCATCAGTTATAAGTAAAAAGACAAACTATGAAACCAGTCCATTGGGTGTGATGTCACATGCCTTTTATCCCAGTGTTGGGAGGCAGAGGCAGGTGGACCTCTGTTTCTCTTCGAGTTTGCACTCAGTCTAGTCTGCATCCCTAGTCCAACAGCTGGGCTACACAGTTAGGCCCTGTTAATCGGGTCACAGATGACATTACCATCCCAGATGTCACCTGCCTACCTGGACGCTGAGCTCAGTCTCACTTTACCCAGGGACTAGACAAGAATGATACTGACAGTATAACTGAGACTGTACAGGAATTCTAGCATTGGTACCTTAGCTTCCATCTTCCCAACAGAGCAGCAGCATCAGTGGGAAGCTCTGTTGGGGGTATCAAGGAACAACAGCTCCTTGCTTGCTAAGGGGGCTGGCAGAACCTGGTGGACTTGCCTCATCAATTTCTGACAAGATCAGAGTGTCTAAAGGATGTTGTCACCAAAGTTTGACAATATTGTCCAAGAACTGGTGAACAGAAAATACTTTCACACAGCGAGTCCCTGAAGCCTTAGAGATGTCTCCTCCTGACTGGCCAATGATATTGATGGTTCCCAGTTTAATACTAGGACATTCCAGGAAACATATAGAAACTTGGACCAGATACCAGGGACCAGATGATCTGCTCACAGATAGTGTGTTTATCACTCAGAACTGACTTAAGCCAATAATTCTGCCCAATACTGTAACAGTGAGATCTGAGCTCTTTATCCCACTTCCTCATTGGCAAAAAGAAAATATAATGCCTTCTGTGCCTAAACACATAATATGGTAATGCAGTGGTAGTCACTTGTAATTTAGTAACTACATACAAGTAATGTTATATTATTATAATATGTACATAATAAAATATACAAGTGTTTATTAAAAGAGAATGACATTAAAAACAAACAAATTCATTTTTCCTACTTTTCTTATGCCCCAATGGATGTGTGTAGCCCATGGTATGTGCATTCCATTTTGTAGGTCATTGTGTTAGTGTTTTCATTTTCAGGTGGCCAAGGTAATCTACTCAAAATTGAGATTACTGGGCTGAAAAGATGGCTCACTGGTTAAGAGCACTGACTGCTCTTCCGAAGGTTCTGAGTTCAAATCCCAGCAACCACATGGTGGCTCACAGCCATTCGTAAAGAGATCTGACGCCCTCTTCTGGTGTGTCAAGACAGCTATTTACACATACTTACATATAATAAATAAATAAATCTTTAAAAAAAATTGAGATTACTAATATTTACCATCACTATTATATAAAAAGTGCTCTCTCAAAATGTTCATCAATAAAGCTGAAAATAATTTTAATTATGAAAGACTTATATAAAAGACAGCCATGTTGCTTGGATATTGACATTTCTATTTAGGATAATGAAAGACGTTGTAATGGTTAATGAGTGAACTGATTGGCAGTTTTTCAGGAGTCAGACATCTGTGCTATGGCATGAGGTCACGTTACCCTTGGTTTCATCTGCTCTTATTTACTCTCTTACTTGGTCTCATCTTCATTTACTTCTTTGATAAGGAAATGTATTTCTGTGTATGTATTATATTCCAGTCCTTTCTGGATTAAGGTGGGACCTAGAATCAGAGCATTGAAATCTCTGGTACTCAACACTGGGCAGAGTGTTCCACCTTTACAGGCTATGAGGAAAACACACTGGTGCTGGAGTGAAAACTTATAAGAACCTGACAGCATCGAGATGGGCTGTAAACAGCATGGCCTCTGGCATCCAGGGGAAGGGCAATGCACAGGTTAGCAGTGGGAAGAGCCATTCTGTGGGTTTGGCTCATCACTGTGAGGTGCAATGTTAGGTTTCCTTCCCCTCTGTGAGGTGCTGCTGGTGGCATCCTGTCAGGAGCCCTAGATCCTGGGGAAGTGTGATGCCTGCCTTGCTGTCCCCTCTTCTACTCGTGGGACTTTACTGGGTCACTAACCTTCCAGGTTTCAGGGCTACCTACAATAAATTTATTTATAAAGTGCCCTATATCCATCATCAGTTGAAGGGACAACCAAGATGTGGTTCACAGAGACAATGGGATTTCATTTATCCACTAAGGAGAATGAAATCCTGGCACTTGTAGGAAAATGGATGGGACTGGAAATCATTATGTTAAGTGAAATGAAGCAGAGTCAAAAAAGACAAATGGCATATGCTTTCTTGAATCCGTAGAATCTACATTTAAATGTGTATGTGTAGGTCATGAAAGCAGGCAGGGGAACAGGAGAAGGGAGGATAGTTGGAGGAAGAATCCAGTAAAGGGATACATGTGACATGAAAGGGTAAAGGAGGTTATTGGGGAGGAGTGGAGGGACAGGAACAGCAAGGAAAGGCAGGGTACGAGGAGGGTGCTCAGAACAAAAGAGGAGGACATGTGTGTATGGAAAATGCATAATAAAGCACATTACTTATATGCTAACTTAAAAAATAATTTAAAAAAGCATAGCCAAAGAAAAGAAAGAAAAAAAGAAAAAAAAGAGAAAAGCCTGGCATCTAGAAGGCATTGGAGGTATAAGTGCAGAACAAGCACCAAGTCCCACAAGAAGTGGGCTCTACGCCCATGATGGCTGCAGAGAGCACTGGGAGCACACAGTGCTTCTCAGAGAGCATACCTGGTTCTATTATTTGCTAAACAATGCTAAAAACTAAGGCATGCTGGAGGCTCAAGGGTAAGCACCACAGCTACAGTGTAAGAGAGACAGCGTCCCAAGTGAGAGCGGGACACATAAGGCAGAACTTACGTGCCAAAGTGACTGAGAAAAGCAGCGATGTACTCTCTTCTTTTATGATAGCCTTGAATCACATACTGTACCTGGAATGGGAACCCAAGCTGGAGATTAGTACAGAAAGACTGAAAATGCTCCAGTGTTATGAAACACTGGAAAGACTCAGAGAGGCAGAAGGAGCAGGAAAACGAACCCCCATATTCCCATCCTATATTCAACAACTGCAAGTATTTTGCCTAGTTGCTTCATCCAGCTGTCTACATACCTACCTATCAACCTGTCAATCAATCAATCTTGCTGAAACACTTCAAAGGAAATTAGAGACATCCTGATGGTTCACCCCAAATTCTTCATTTAGTATGCAACTCCAAAAAAAAAAAAATCGACATTCTCTTTAGAAAGCCACAAATACAGTTGTCATACTCAGCAGGTTCAGGGAGCACTCTGACGTCACTGGCTACCCTGTCTTCATCAGCTCTTCTTCATCCCCTCCAAAACATTGTTTTCAAAACACTGTTTAATTCAGGATTAGAAATATTTTTAAAATCTTTTAATCACATAATAACAGCACGTATGTCCCATGTATGACACACACTTGCACTTATCTGTCTGTCCATACTAGCATGCATAAATGGCATTGCCTTTTCAGATACTGTGTTAACTTTTTTACAGACTCTCTCAGTTTTCTGTCTCCTTTACCCTCTGTGTTTCCCTATACACTGGAAGTTAGAGCTAACGGTATGATTAGATTAAACTAATGGTTTTTGGCAAGAAATCTTCCTAGGTAATACTGGACTACATTATTTGGTTAAACAACTCCATTGTAAAGGGATACTTTCCCTTGCCAAAGTGAAAAAATGCCATAGAATACACACACGTACACACCCTACTTCTCAGGATGATCAATCTACAAATGCATCTCTCTTTTTTTAAATTTAATTTTATAAGCATTTGGTGTTTTGTCTGCATATATGTCTGTGCGACATACATCTACCAGAACCTGATGTGTAGACAGTTGTGTGTTGCCAAGTGGGTGCTGGGATTTGAACCTAGCTCCCTGGAACAGCACTCAATGCTCTTAACTGCTGAGGCAACTCTCTAGCCCCAGACAGGCATACCTCTTAAAGTGTGTGAAGACCTAGTCCCTATCAACCATTCACCTAATGGTTTCAGTACTAGCTGGAATATTCTTGTCTGACTTATTTCATTTGGAGTTTAAAAATGTTGATCTAAAAGAGTCCTATTATTCCTTTTGCATTTATCAGCAGACATTCTTTATAAAGAAATGTCATTAAGTGGGGCTTTTTGGTTATCTTGAACTCCCAGTGAAAAGGTAAGATAAAATTAAAAAGGTAAGATAATACTTTATTCTTTCAATATTCAGAATGAGAAGTATTACAATGGGTGATTTATTTTGCATTTTTGTATAACCTTATTAGCAGAAAATGACAGTTTCTACAAAAAAATGTTAAATCATTATGCTAGGTAGCTTAAAGTTAGTTATTTATACAATAGCTTCTGCCATAAAAACATTTTATTTATAATGGTCTCACTGTAGTTGAAAGAAAGAATGAGAAAGATCCCCCCAAAACTGTTTGGATTGGCTGCAGCCACACTGTGTTCCCATGGCTAAGGAGGGCTCAAGATAAAGTTCTTGGCATAACCTTGACACAGTGGTCCTGATACTCAGGCTTTACCTCCAAAAAGTAAAACAATTCTATTTATATAATAGCGGTTTATGTCAATTTACAGAAACAGTGCTTACTTTGCAGGCTTAATGCAGTATCAGATGTTATTTTCAGAAAAGAAAAACAGATGATAAGTTTGCTTAAGTGGCTTTGTTTAAAAAGGGATGAAAACAGTTCTGTGTACTTGATTTTAAAAACAGAAAAGCATTTTAACAGAAACCCACAACAAAACTGGCTATAAAGATAGATTCCGATGTAATTATGGAAATTCATTTGAAGAGACTGCTCCTAAAAGCAGCCCATGCTGTCCTCGTTTAGAACAAACAGAGGAACACCAATTTTAAAGACAAGTAAAATTAATGAAAGGGAAGTAGATAAGGAAAGCGCACTGATTCTTATATTTCTGAGAAAACCATACTCTTTTTTTTTTTTGAGGAAAATGTATGACTAGAAATTAATCTCAATTGGAGAGCTTTAAAAAGGTTTTTCTTCTCAGTTCTGGAAGACATAATTTACATTTTTCTCCAGAATTCTGGGACACAGATTTGAAGGCACTGCAAAGCCCCAGAATGTAAATAAGAATCCTGTCCCCCACTCTGACTTAGAGAGGAGCAGGGGATGGCGGTGGGGGCAAGGATTGTCTCAGCACAAGCCACCACTCCATGGAGCTAAGTGCCTTGGAATCTGGGCCAGTCCCACACACTGTAGTCTTGCCAGATTTCAGTTTCCCTGACATTTAAGAAATAATACTAAAGCCCCTGAAATATTATTGTTCTTTAAAAATATGTCCTACATAGAGATGAGCTATCTTCTGAATGAGAGAGATAAACAAAAGATCTATTTTCCCAGCCAATATGAACGAGTCAACAGGAGCAAAGAAAATAGCACTTTGGCAATTAAACCAACTGAGTCACAGTCTATGTGGGAGGGGAAAGAGCCAGGGTGACTAGTGTGTTAATATCTCTAGTTTTCAGCTAAATATCATGGCTAGACATTAACAAGTATATTTTCATACTTTTGGAAGTAGTTGACCACCAAACTCAGCTACATGTTTATGAATACAGCTAAGGCAAAGCTTTAGATAATCTGATATGGCAGGTAGAAGGCCAGCTGACCCAGAATGTTTACCCCTAGAGGAGCAAAACCTCCGGTCAACTGCTCCCAGGCATGATAAGAATGAAGGACAGACAAATAATGGGTGAGATAAGAAAGCAGAGAGAACTGAAGGCCGTTTTAAAGAATTATCTTGACATGAGCTGGCTGCAGACACATGTATATATGAGATGACTGGGAGAAGGGGCTTCACAAATGTAAACCATAAGAATGCACAAGATGCATACAAATGCACGTAG
>JADRCC010461000.1:0-10854 GCA_019843855.1 Hylomyscus alleni
ATTAAAGCATATGAAAACCTGCAGCTAAAGAGAGGTCAACTCCAGTAGAGCATACAAAGCCATAACTTCTGAGTACAAGAAAACCAAAGTTCCTCCTGGGGATGTGCATCTAAATAAACGAGCCTCTCTTCCTTTCTCTACCTGTGAAAGATGTCTTCTCTGCCAGAAGGAAGGCATAACCTCGTATTTGGTTGGGTATATTTGAACATTAATCATGAACTAGTCTCTACTTAGGAATGTGACCTAAGGAATGCACCCACCCGGCACCGCCCAGGAAATGGCTTACCTCCTACTCTAAGAGGCCAGTTGTGTATGTGTGTTTTATATTCGTGTGTTCAATTTCTTCAAGGTGAGAGAGACTCTGGCTGCGGAGACGGGGCTGAGCGTCCGTGTGGTTCAGGTGTGGTTCCAGAACCAGCGAGCCAAGGTAATCTGCTTCTCACCTGTATGTGTCTTGGTCTTACTGGTTTCTTCCAACAACGGCGAGTGGACATCAGACTTGCTGTCAGCCTTTCTAAGCCAACCGATTGGGCAGAGTAAGCTCCCTTGATTAAAAACGTCTGCCATCAGCAATTATTTCAGCCACAGCACCCTGCAGAAGGGAGAAGCGAAGCGTTTGTGTTGGTGAAACAGGGAAGCAGTTTTTGTTGTGGCAGGAGGAGTGACTGTCTTCACTCCCAGCTTGCAGGGTCCGCCCTCTCTAACTCCAACCTTAGTGAGCGTCCTAGGTGACCAGCAAGTCCTGGGTTACTTATTTTCTTCCTGACTCTAAAAATACACATGCGCTGGCCGGTTTCCTGTAATCTTGGTTTTATGTATCCGTCTTTCTTTCATGTATGCTCATGGACAGGGGTGAATGTGAAGGTATGTGCATTTACATGAAAGCCAGAGGTCTTCAGGATAGTAATGCACCGTGGTTTTTGTTCCTTTGAACAGAATGTCTGATTGGGACCTAGAGTTTATCAATTAGTCTAATCCTGGGGTCCAGGCAGCCCCAAGTATCCTTTTTGTCTCCATTCCTCAGCACTGGGGTAATTGCATATCGATACCCCTGACTTTTTGCTTGAGTTCTTAAACATTGAACTCAGGTCGCTGTGTTACTCAGCTGCACTTTGCAAACGGAGCTATCTTCCCAGTCCTTAGATGGTGATAAATTACCCTTCTCATTAAGTCACAATTCTGCAACAGAATTCCTCAGATCGGGGCTGTTGTTGGTGTGTTGCTATTCCATCAATAGAAGACTTCACGGGGCAGTTACTGTTCGAGAGCTCATGGGGTGTGCATTCACAAAGCGGGAGCACACTGAAAGCTCTGGGGACTTTTATGGCAAAGGAATTCATTTTTCTAGTATATCATACACACACACACACACACACACACACACACACACACACACACGAGTGTGCGTGTGCTTGGCAGATATTAAGATCTCACTGAGCGCTAATGTTTCCCAGAGCACGAGTTGAGGAACATTGGTAAAAATACACTGGGTGAAACTGTCACTTTGGTGGACAAGCTTCTGATCTAGAGATATAGATCTCACAGGAAATGCCTCCAACACAGGGGAGGAGGTAAAAGAGTGCACTCATCCCAAGTCTCACCCACTGGGCAGCTCATGCTCCATAACTCTTTGAGACCATGAAACACACATCTGCATACTTACTCCCTCACACGAAGCAGTTCCAGAGAAGGCAGCCTGTGGTCCTTCCTGGGAAGAAGTCCGTTCCTGAGGAGACAGGCGGCACGTAGCATCTCTGGCAGCTGCATTTCTGCTGCTTCAAACTAGGAGAACCCTTGCCACTAAGCATCTGAGTCACGGTGTTGTGCCTGATGTGTGTTTCCTGAACAGAGTAAAATCTGGGAGATTGGCTTCCTCTACTTTAGAAACGGTCCTCTCACTGAAGGGTAAAGGTCACACCCTTTCTGCTCTCCCTTATCATGTGGACCCAACCCAGGCCTCTGACTTCTAATTCTATGGTCCTCTCTTCCTCAGATGAAGAAGTTGGCCCGGCGGCAGCAGCAACAGCAGCAGGATCAACAGAACACCCAGAGGCTCAGTTCTGGTAAGCTGGTGGCTCTTTCAGTCAGTTCCACTGTAGTCCAAGTTCTTCCTACCTGAGGCCATGAGATGAAGCTTGACATGCTGTTTTAGGGCTTATGTGAGACAGAGCGTCATAGCAGAAGGGTATGCTGGAAATCTGTTCAGCTCAGACTGGTCAGGAAGCTGAAAGAAGTGGTGGTATAAATGTTCTTTTTAGGGCCCAGCACTAAAACAGTCACTTATCCTAAACATCTTTGAGTGTCATATCCCCGATGCACACCAGTTTGAGAGATAATCAATTTAAGTGAAGACTGGGCTATAGGTAACTTGTAAGAGTGTTGAGGACCCTTGAGCTGCCCATCAGGAACAGTCTATTGACGGTGGCAAAGCTCTGGGCCATGTCAGTGTCAGGACCGTGTGCAGAGGCAAAGGTGTGTCCAGTTTCTCTTCTTACCCAGTCCTGCTCATCTGAAGCAAATCCACTTACTAAAAGATAATACTGACTTAGCCCTCTGGTATCTTTCCATCACTTTGGTAAATTTCATGAGATAATAAATGTAAAAGGAATAAATGTTTATTTAGGCTCATGATTCCCAAGGGTCTCAGTTCATAACTGCTTGATATGTTGTTTTAGGGCTTATGTGAGACAGAGCGTCACAGCAGAAGGGTATGCTGGAAATCTGTTCAGCTCAGACTGGTGAGGAAGCTGAAAGAGAAACAGCCTTAGAAGTGGTGGTATAAATGTTCTTTTTAGGGCCCAGCACTAAAACAGTCACTTATCCTAAACATCTTGAGTGTCCATCAACCTCTCTCATTCTCTGCCCTTCACTACAGAGAAACACTTCTTTGATTATGTCTGAGAGCATCATTTGCCTGGGGGTACAAACAAATCCTTAGCGTGCAGTTTGATGCCATATCAGTTTAGCTTTAGAACAGTCATTAAGTTTCCCAGTGGGGCCTATGACCTCAGCCAGTTTGTTTTTTCTTAAATAGGTTTATAGTATGAGGTATGCATTTTATCCAATGGAGTGAACCCCAAATCCAACCTGAGAATAGTAGGCTACCCCATTGTAGTGCCAGTGGGGACATCTTGCTTGACAGGTTGGCATCATGGTTATAGGATTCACAACCGGGTGGGACCAGTGATGATAGTTTTCCGACTGCATAGCACCTTTTAGCACAATGAAAGCCACCCAGCAGGGAGGAAGGTCCCGGCTCAGTCCCAGCTTGATTTCTCTATATCTTGTTGTCAAGGTATTTTGAGTATATGATATCTCTTGAAATAGAATTCTATCACCTAGATTTAAGGACAACCAAGAAGAATACAAAAACCTACACTGTTTGGGGAGGTTCGGGGACTCCCTGACCAACAACTTTTAAGAAGGTGCCCCACATCTGGCGGTGGGATTCTTGCTTACTGGAAAAATCATGACTTTGAGAAGCAGTAGGATCTAGGCATGCAGGATATCTCAGTAGGTTTCTACATGGTTTTCTTATAAATATTGAAATTTGATTAACCCTTTGTGTGCACTCACTATCCCTGACCCTGATTGCCATTCCTGTTTAAACCTTTCTATCCTAGAATTCTCTCCTCCTTTCCCATTATCTGTCTGCCCGCTTGCCCTCTTCCCTTAAGTTAGCTCTGCTCCCCCAGGTACTTTTGAAGTTTTTTGGTTTATACAGGTGCCCCAAGTTATACACACACACACACACACACACACACACAGAGAGAGAGAGAGAGAGAGAGAGAGAGAGAGAGAGAGAGAGAGAGATCTAAATATTCAGGGTTTGGATCATATATGAGAGAGATGATAATGATATTTGTCTTTCTGAGCCTAGGTTACCACAAGTGGTGTAATCTTTTCTATTTCCACCCATTTACCTACAAATTTTATCATTTCTTTTTACCAGGGAAAATACCAGAGACTTTTACCAGGGACTTGTACCAGAGAAATAGCACTACACAGAGAAGTGGGTACACTGGTTTTGGGGAGAGGTGAACATCAAGGAGAGTAGAAGTCTTGAATTCTGTCTCAGACCTACCCCACTACAAAGTTATTTGATCTGAGACCAACCCATTTTTCCACATAATTGCGCTGTAGAATGTATGTATCTACAAAGAGGATGTAATCATGCCTGCTTTGTCATCTAGGGCCCCCCTGCAGCCTTCAAAGAGGGTTATAGGTATGAAGATCAGAGGCATGTCCATTGACTACACGTAAACCAACAAACTCAGGAGAAAACCGCACCAGTGGATCATGAAAGCACATACATATTACTTAGGACTCTGCTTAAAGACTTCTCAGGGCAGCTGCTGGAGTATATTTAGGAAAGTAGGAGCCAGAGGGAAGTGCCATTGCTAGGCATTCATGGAGACATGTTCATATTGAGGAGGAGGAGGAGGCAGGAACTATTTCTTCTTTTCATAAATTTCTGAACACAAGGGTAGCAGGTTACAAATGTAGAGCATGCCCACTCTGATGGAATCTTTGTAGCAATCCTGTGACGTCAGCTGGTTCAGTATCACCGGTCTCACTTGACTGATGAGCTTGCCATGATTACTTTAGGAAAGATCCATTCCCTCAAGTGGCTATCAAAACTATAGTGTCCTAGTGTTCAGTTTCCAAGCCCATACCTCTGTCCTCTGTCATGGGCTTTGGTAGGTACAGGCTGAGAAACACCCACTCCATCCCTTCCTAGTTAGCAGATGAGCCAACGAAATGTCAGGAAAGTAAAATTATGTAGCCACAATCACACAGCTTGCTCAGTCACCGAGCTTCTAAAGTGGTCTTCCATAAGTCTTACAAAGTACTGTCTGTGCTGTTTCGGAGTCGCCTCCATCATGAGATTGAAGTAAGGGAGAGTATGACTTCCAAAGCTGGAAAGGATGCAGTGGTTCCTCTCAGCCCCACCCTCTCAGAATTTATTCTATACATGGATGGAATTGTCAAAGAACAAACAAACAAATAGACTGGACAGTTCCTCTTAGCCTTCACCCTCTCGGAATGCGTGAATGAAACTGTCAAAGGACAACTTAAGTAAATAAAGAGAATAACATGCTGGGTTCTGACTCAGGTCCTCTTGGGTCACTTGCTCTGGGGGGCTGTAGACTGCCATGCAATAACCATAAACATGGGACACCAGTAGCAGTTCTGGATTCTGGGATACCAGTTGAAAATGATCTGTTGTACTGGCTGGCTTTGTGTGTCAACTTGACACAGGCTGGAGTTATCACAGAGAAGGGAGTTTGAGTTGGGGAAGTGCCTTCATGAGATCCAGCTGTGGGGCATTTTCTCAATTAGTGATCAAGGGGGTAGGGCCCCTTGTGGGTGGTGCCATCCTTGGGCCGGAAGTCTTGGGTTCTATAAGAGAGCAGGCTGAGCAAGCCAGTAAGGAACATCCCTCTGCATCAGTTCCTGCTTCTTGAGTTCCAGTCCTGACTTCCTTTGATGATAAACAGCAGTGTGGAAGTGTAAGCTAAATAAACCCTTTCCTCCTCAACTTGCTTCTTGGTCATGATGTTCTGCGCAGGAATAGAAACCTTGACTAAGACAGCTGTCTTCTCTCTTTTGTTCCTCAGCTCAGACAAATGGTAGTGGGAATGCTGGCATGGAAGGGATCATGAACCCCTATACAACGTTGCCCACCCCGCAGCAGCTGTTGGCCATTGAACAGAGTGTCTACAACTCTGACCCCTTCCGACAGGGTCTCACCCCACCCCAGATGCCTGGAGATCACATGCACCCTTATGGTAAGAGGAACTCAGTCCCCAGGGTCCCCTCTCAGTCTGCTCTTGTGGGCTTCTCATTTTCCTTAAACGTCTCTACCCAGTTCCCAGAGACTTGCTGAATTATCAAATATGAATATGTGTCCTACAAAATATTGCTGACACCATCTATCTGATGGGTACAGAGGATTCCTGAGCACATTCTTTGGTGACATTTCTATGTGTCATCATTTTTGGGGCTCCTTGATTGAGCCTTTCCTTGTCAACCTTGCCAATTAAGACAGTGCTCAAGGGCTGTGTCCTGGAGATGCTAGTGGGATGGAGTGGATGAGTGTAGGGTACCAAGGCCATTGCATGTTTACATTAAGAAAGGCAGTGTGTGTGCTGGGCAGTGGTGGCGCACGCCTTTAATCCCAGCACTTGGGAGGCAGAGGCAGGTGGATTTCTGAGTTCTAGGCCAGCCTGGTCTACAGAGTGAGTTCCAGGACAGCCAGGGCTACACAGAGAAACCCTGTCTTGGAAAAAGAAAAAAAGAAAAGAAAGGCAGTGTGTGATCTACACTATATGTGACTTGCTACGTGATTCAACGTGTTATAATGTTGTCCTGGTGATTATACAATCAAGTTTAATTCAGCAGTCTTGTAAATTTAGTAGTAGAGACATAAGGTGCGTGCACTCTGCCAACTTCTTTCCTTTAGTTAATATTTTTTGTTGCTGTGGTCAAGAATGTGACCAATTGTTAAAAAGCTTCTGATACATACATGAGGACAGAAGTTCAGGTCCCCAGCATTCGTGTTAAAACCAGACATGGCTACAAATATCTGTAGCCCCAGTACTTGAGGAGCAGAGGCAGGTGCATCCATGGAGCTTGCTGGCCAGACCATCTTACCAAACTTGTGACTTTCAAAAATAAGGAGACCTGTTGAGGAAGATATCTGACATCAGCTTTTGTCTTCTACATGCACACACTCAGACTTGTGCCCAACACACATTAACACATTCACAATTAGCACATACAATACACACACACAAACACACTCACAATTTGTTGTTAAAGTCACCTTTACTTTGGTTCATCCCAGCTTCAGCAAACATTTACTGTGGTGTTTGCGGACCCTCACTGCCCATCCTCTGGAGCACGTACAGTCTAGGTTCGTACATGGGTCTCGCAGTGATGTCCATCCCTTTCTTCTTTAGAAGGCATATGTCACAGAAATTCATTCTGTCACCTGGGGGACCAGGGAAGATGCGGTTGTGTTGTTCATTTTGCAAATCCTTATGTCTATAACTTTCAGCAAAATGAACAATTAAAGCTCAATGATAAGTTTTAGGCACTTGCTTCTGCTTCTCCAGTTGAACTGAAGTGCAGGTACACCTTGCCATGCCTCCCAGGTTGCAAATTTTCGATTGTAATGGTATCTCCACTGTCGTATTAGTATGACCCCCTCCCCCAGCCCTTCTCTCCAGGGTACAGTTGAGGCCAGGCACCTAACTTTCCTTTGTTGAGAGGCAGAAATCTACGGAGACATCGAAATCTTGGCACATCTCTGCCACTTGAAATGTCCAGAGTTACCATCAAGATCAGAACTTCACTTGAAGAATCCATGTTCATTTCTTATCATCTGTCCTCGAGGAGCACTTTGTGACACAGGGGACATTCAGGATCCCTGTCTATGTCCCTCTAGCCTTTGGAGATGAGTCTTGCCTATACCATGTTTACTGTATAGATAACCTCACACTACATACCTTAGCTCATGTGGCTTAATGTTTCCCAACTTTGGACAAGAGCTCTCTGTGAGACTCCTAGCATTGTAACCTTGACACTTTTGTGTGTAGTTGTTCCCACCCCATACCTCAACACTTAAGTAAGTCCTCATCCCTGGGATGTGTTCAAACACTTGTTGAGTTCAGCTAATTTCTTAGCATACAAGGGTGTTTCTTCTTCTGGACCCTCATGGCCATGTTCCGTCTTCATTTCAGGTGCTGAACCTCTTTTCCATGACCTGGATAGTGATGACACATCTCTCAGTAACCTGGGTGACTGCTTCCTGGCCACCTCAGAAGCTGGATCCCTGCAATCCAGAGTGGGAAACCCCATTGACCACCTGTATTCCATGCAGAATTCCTATTTCACCTCTTGAGTCTTCTCCTAGAATTTTATGGCTGGGCTCCCATATGGAACAACCATTCTGTGTGAGGGGTTGTTGACTTTAGGATGGGGAGGCCAGAGAAGAGGTGGGCCGGGGAGGGAGGTTTGTTGGGGATGCTGTTGTTTAATTATATGGTGTAGCTCAGCATTTCCAAAGACTGAATACATTACGGATCGCATAGTTTAATGTTTCTAATAAGAATCTTAGTGTTAGGTATGAAGATGTGTTTATCATTAAGGACAGGGTCTTTTAATATAGACATTCTCAAGCAAACTAGATACCTAGGGACTCCTAACAGCTTCCCACCATTCTGGAGAAGTGCTTGTCAAGAGGTGCCGTATGTCTATTCATCAACACACCAATAGACAGATAGATGTGTCTGTGTGTGTGTGCGTGTGTGTGTATGTGTGTGTGTAAAACTTTTCATACTTTATCATCAAAGTTTATTCCTAATTATAACAGACACCAACTGTACAGGAAAAGTAACTTTATTTTCAGTGTGAACTATATTTAAGGAAATGCTTGATGCACTTAAGTTATAAAATGAGATAATTTACTTTTATAAACTTTATTTTTAGTTTGGAGAGACTCATCGGCAGGGCAGAGAGAGCTGTCCCTCTGGGCCCTACAGCTTTGAGTGCTTGAGTGCGTTCTGTGATCAGCGCATCGTTGAGGTCTAGAAAACAACTCCAGATGGCAGGCAGCATGCTATAGTGAACTCAAACTCACTCTGGTGTCGAGTCACTGGGCCTGAAGGAAATTTTAGGCTTATTGGCATGGGATTATTGGGCAGCATCAGCAAGGTTGTCCCTACCCCCCCCCCCCAGATTCAACCTTGATGAGTGTGGATGAAGTTGATAGCCACACCTACCTCCCTCTCCATGAGTGTGGATGAGGTGGTTGCCACACCTACCTCCCTGGAGACACTAAGGCTCCACCACATCAGGACATGATTGAAGTTGAAACTAAAATATAAATCTGATGTGATTTAAAATATAACCGGATCATGTACCCGATGATAGAGTATACCTGGGACCACAGAGCAGGAAGTTCTGGTACCCCAAGTCCTATCTCTCTGCACAGCCCACATGGCCACATGACAGAGACACAGCTCCGGGGTGGGGGATGGTGGAGAGGGCACTCCATCTGAAAAGATGGAAGAGGCATGGTAGATGGATTTCTAGAGCAAGTGTTGACTTGCACATCTTTTTTTTTTTTTAAATTTTGTTTTGTTTTGTTCTTACTTTTTAAAAAGTCATTTAAAAATGACCGTATGCACCCCCAAAGCTGGAATTACTTGTGATCTCTGTTTGTCTCTTTCTTGAGGGCCCATAGTCTAGAGGGCCTTCTCATAAACAACCTCATGGAGTTCATAGAAGCAGAGGAGACCAGGCATGTATCCAGGGCTCTTCCTTTCAACTCACTTTGCTGTCCCTGAGCACAGAAAGACCCAGCAGCCATTGTACATAGGGACAATTCCATGCCCTGATCTCCATTGTATACAGGGACAGTTGTGTGTCCTGACCTCCAATAACGGTGCTAGGATGGGGTCTTCTGTGTTAGGATCCTTCTGGGGAAGCAGAATGAGTAGGGGGAAGACAGAAGCACTCCACTGAGAGGGGCTGTGACAGGCATGATGTCATGCCTAGGGATGGCATCACAGCCATGAACATGCCCACGTATCTATCCACTTCATTCTCTGCAAGGCCAGAGGAAGCATGTCCCTTAGTGGTAGAGTGTGTGTTGTGTGATTTTTTTGTGCTCTTCTTTATAATTTATACAAACCGTCAGGAAACCTGAACCAGTCTGTGGACGGAGAATGAGGCAGGCGTAGGTGGCACGGACGGTGTCTGTGTGGCTGATTGGTTGGAGAATGTAGCAGATATTATGTGAATGAAAGCAAACAGAGATCCTTAATTCTACTCTCTAATGACATACTGAGATGAAATTAAAAGCCTCTTACAAATGAGCCATTGTTTATTTGGGGGAGTATGGTGGGCATGGAACTGGGGGGGGGGGATTTCTTCCAAGGAGGTATGAATTTCTTCTGCAGAGGCACAGGGATGTTTGTGGTGAAACTTTAGCTATAGTCAAGCCTAAAAGGAAGGGGTTCTGCAGCCTCTTGATAAGATGGATAAGGTCCTAAAGCTGCTCTCTCAGAATGTTCTAGAAGCATTCCATCCTCTCCATAGAGGTGCCTCATGAGAGAGATTGCAGCACATGGTGTGTGCCATTAGCTTTGGATCAGCACCTGGGACATGCTGAAGAAGCAGGATTTCCCATGTAGGGCTCGAGACAAATGCCTGCCAGGACTAGACAACAGGGTGGTATCCCACCAGCATAGTTCTGTGATAGAGACTCCCTGAGTTCTCAACGATTTTACATTTAGAGTGTTCGCTGACATGGAAGAGAGTTTGGGCTAAAAAGATGCCTCTCTCTGGTGTGCTGAGGAGCGCATGGCTCCCAAGCTTTCCCTGAGGACTGGCTATCGCCGACCTGTGTTCTCTCCTTCCAACTCCGAGCAGACAGACCTGGTCAGATCCAAATTCCAACTCATTAGGTGCTGTTTGGCCCTTGAACAAGGTCCTTCACTCTGCTGAGCTTGTCCCTTGTAGAGTGACAGAGATGATACTTGACACCATCTTCAGAGTGAAGGAGACAGTGGGTATGGCCTACAAAACACTGTACCTGACTGCGGCAACAAGCTAAGGAGTGGGTTGGCTGGCCTCAGGACCTGATCAAGGTATGGCCTACGGAAGACTCAGGCTATCTTTGAAGAAAATGGAGAAGATGCTGGCCTGTCTGAGCTGAAGGCAATCTTCCATAGTTCTCACCAGATAGGTATTTGTTAAATCTTAATGAAAGTATCACTTAATCCGAGGCAGGTAGAAAAAAAAATCCCATTTTAGAAAACCTGTCAACACTCCCCCCCCCCC
>JADRCC010461446.1:0-14476 GCA_019843855.1 Hylomyscus alleni
AAAAAAAAAAAATAGGGTGTGGTGGTTTTAATAAAATGGCCCCCATAGGCCCACAGGGAGTGACATTGTTAGGAGATGTAGCCTTGCTGGAGTAGGTGGGGTGTTGCTGGAGGAAATGTGTGCCTGGATCTCAGAAGTTCAAGTCTGGCAAGTGAATCTTGGTCTCCTGCTGCCTTCGGATCAAGATGTGGAACTCTCAGCTCCTGCAGTACCACGTCTGCCTGCATGCTGCCATGCTTCCCACCAAGACAATAATGGAATGAGCCTCTGACCTCTGAGCTGTAGCCAGCTCCAGTTAGATGTCTTTTGTAAGAACTGCTGTGCTCTTGGCATCTCTTCACAGCAATGAGACCCTAAGAGGTAGCTGTCTGTTAAGAGCACTGAGTACTCGAGCAGAAGACCCAGTTTCAGTTCCCAGCACCCACAGGTTACAACTGACTGTTGTTGAGGTTCAGAAATTACATCACAAACCATACGAACACAGATCTCAGGTAAGCAAGGATGGTACATAGAACACACACCCCAAGGCTGATCAATCTGGACCACAAAAAGGACTCAGGAACCTAATTTTGTGGTACCAGTCTGTTCTTAGAGCAGGCTTTTTATAGGGAAAACCAGGTTCAAAGGTTTAAAAGGTAAGGGGGTTGAGGGGGAGCAGTACAAAATTTTGCCTAACTAGACAAAAGTAGTATCTGCTAACCTTTAAGCTGATTGGTCCTGAGTGAAGTAAGGGATGGTGGTAAATGAGAATTTCAGAGCATTGAAATAACAGAGCATAAGTATTATAATCATAACTTTTTGGCTTATTAGTAGCATTCTTCAGTGTCAGCAATGGATAATTACTTCTGGAAAGTGGAGCCTGAGAACCTGAACTTAATTTCACCTTATGAGCAAAATGGAGACTGAATATAAAATGGCTCCAGGGATGTTAAAAGGAGCAGGCCTCAACATCTATAATTGCAGTTCTGTGGGCTCCGATTCCTTCTTCTGATCCCCTTAGGTATGAGGCACACATATGATGTACATATATGCAAAATAGTCATACACATAAAATAAAGTTTAAAGAAAAAAAATCAGCAGGGCAGTGGTGATGCATCCCTTTAATCCTAGCTCTTGGGAGGCAAAGATGAGAGGATATCTGGGTTCAAGACCAGACTGGTCTATATCATGAGTTCCAGCACAGCTGGGGCTATACAGAAATCCTGTCTTGAAAAAAAAAAAGCCTAAAGTGAAACTTTTTGCATAATATTAGGAGTTAAGAAAGCACTGTATGAATCTTGAGTTACATAAAGGAGCATGACTCATGCATAGCATAGTGTACTTGTATTGTGCATTCCAAATCCTACATTTCACCATCTCAGGATTATATACAAAGACATCATTGTGAAAATATCACACACACACCCGAACTCATGGCAACACCTAAGTAACAGAATCTTCACAAAGTACAGTGTTGAAATGCAAGTATTGTGTTAGTTTTCCAATGCTGTGATCAAAATGCCTGATAAAAAAAAGAAGGGACCATTTCTTCTGGTACATGGTTTCAGGGTAATTAGTTCATAGTCACTTGTGCGAGCTATGGTGGTAGGAACATTTGGCAGAAGAAATTCTTCACTTAATGTCAGACAAGAAGCAAAGAACAAGGCAAGGAGAGGCCAGGAATAATATACCCTTAAACACTTATCTCTGGTCTTAGGCCCCACTATAGGTGTATAAAGTTTCCTGACTCTTCCAAAAGAGCACCCCCATCTAAGGAACTTGCACCCAAAATGTGACCCTGTGGAGATCCTTTTTGTATTCAAATCATAACATTCTGCCCTTGGCCTCCAAAGATTCATGGTTACCTCATAATGCTAAGTGTGTTGAGTCCACTCCCAAGAGTCTCTAAACTCCGTCGCAATTCCACTTATGCACCAAAGACTAAGTTCAAGATCTATAATTTTTAAAGAATGTTTGTGTGTGTGTGTGTGTGTGTGTGCGCGCGCGCGCACACATGCGCGCGCACATGAATACAATTGTTTAATGAGTCCAGAAGATAGTGTGGATCTCCTAGAGTTATAGGCCACTATAAGCATCTAAACATAGTTCTAAACATCAAACTTAAGTTCACTACAAGAGCAGTTCTTTTTTTTTTAAGATTTATTTTATTTTTTATGTGTATGAGTACACTGTAGCTGGCCGTGAGCCATCATGTGTGTGGCTGCTGGGAATTGAACTCAGGACCTCTGCCAGCCCCACTTGCTCTGGCGTAGTTCACTGTAGCTGTCTTCAGACACACCAGAAGAGAGCATCAGATCTCATTACAGGTGGTTGTGAGCCACCATGTGGTTGCTGGGATCCGAACTCAGGACCTTTGGAAGAGCAGTCAGTGCTCTTACCCCCTGAACCATCTCGCCAGCCCACAAGAGCAGTTCTTAATGTTAACAGCTCAACTGTCTTGATAGCCATCTCAAATACTTAAATTCAAGTTTCTTCTGAAACCCAAAACAAACTTAGCTATGAGCCCATATAAAAACAAGTTACATCTTCCAACATTCAAAGGCAAAAAACAAATGTTATACAAGGATGAATAGAAAGAGTCCAAGGTATAATTCCCAAGTTTCATCTCTTTGTACACGTCCCATATAGGGAGATAGTTGTATAACTCTGAATTGCACAAAGAAGCCTATGCATGCAGAGAAGGCTTCTATCATACATTCAGAATCATGCTTTTGGATTGGATCAAAACAAGACTAAAATTCAGCATGGAAAGCATTAAAATGTGTAGCTCCCTGGAAGGCTTGTGGAAGAGTTGGGGGAAGAGTTGAGGAATCCAGAGGGGACAGGAACTCCATAAGAAGGCCAACAAAGTCAACTAAACTGGACCCTCAGGAGCTCCCAGAGACTGAACCACCAACCAAAGAACCTACAAGGTCTCCTTCCTCTCTCCCAAATAGTCCCTATTGTTTTCATGGGGCATATATTCCATTATTCGCCCGATTGCTGCCACTGCTCTCCATTTAAAGTTCTTTCTCCCCATCACAGTCCCTCTTCTACTGTTTGCCCTTGAACAATGTATGTAAACACATAGATTAAATATATATTCCACATAGAAAGTATGGTACTTTTTGTCTTTCTGAGTTTGGCTTATTTTGTTTAACATAAAGATCTAAGGTTCAGTCTGTTTTCCTGCAAACAAATCTTAACAACCATACCCTATAATCCACAGCCATGAATTTGCTGCTCTTCTGGCCAAACTGCCTGCTTCTTAAATATCCGTCCTCTTCTTTGGCTTCCAGTTTCTACTGTAAATATGACTTAAAATCCTCTAGTATTGTCTATCCCAAAGTATGAACACTAAGTTGTCTTAAATTTTCTCTGCTGAATTAATTAGTTCATTACCTTTAAACTTCACACCTCTGAAAGTCTCAGGTTATGGGCAAAAAGTAGGCATATTCTTAGCTAGAATGTAACATGAGTGGCCTCTGGGGTGATACCCAATAGAGTATTTGAAATTTCTGTAACCACTAGAGGCCTCCAGAGAAATGTCTCATGTCTTCATTTCTCTATTTTTTTAGATTTCTTTTTAAGATTTATTTTATGTACGTGAGTGCACTGTAGCTCTCTTTAGACACACCAGAAGAGGGCATCAGATCCCTTTGCAGGTGGTTGTGAGCCACCATGTGGTTGCTGGGAATCGAACTCAGGACATCTGGAAAAGAGGTCAGTGCTCTTAACCACTAAGCCATCTCTCCAGTCCCTTCTTGTCTGCATTTCTATTGCATTCTGGTCTACAGAGTTCAGACAGAATAACCTAACATTCTAGGCCTTCTCTAGACTACTCCAAACTCTACAAATTCCTCCTGCAAAACAATACCAAAGACTTAAGAACCACGTTGTTACTGGGTGTAGTGGCTCAAACTGTAAGTCCAGACCTCGGAAGCTGAAGCAGAATGATCATCAGATTTAGACGAGCCTGAGCTATGCATAGTTCCAGGCCAATCTGAACTACAAAATGAGAGAATACATACATTCATAAATAAGGATTCTGTTTCCTCTATTTACTGGCATTTAAGTCTCTGTCACCAAATACCTGGCAGAAAAACTTTCAACATGCAAAGATTTGTTTTGGCTCATGGTCTTCAAGGCTCTGTCCTTGGTTTTGGAAGCTTCTGAGTTTGTGCCAAAAGCATGTGGCAGTGAGGAGGACCAGCCCAGATATGCCCTCAGTGGCCTTCCTCCTCCAGTAGGCCACCTTTATCCTCTTTCACCACTTACTAATACCACAGGAATTCCACTGTCATAAATCTACCACACAGTAGGCCACAGGCCAACTTCAGATAGCGTTCCTTAGGCACTGTCCACCTTTCACCAGAGAGAAGGTCTCTCACTGACCTGGAGATCATCAGGTAAGCTAAGCTGGTTGTCCAGAGAGCCCCAGGGATTTATATATCTCTGCCTTGAGAACTCTGAGTTTACCGGAATACCCCACCATTCCCAACTTTTGTTTGTTTGTTGTTTGTTTTTGAGACTGGGTTTCACTATGTGGCCTTAACTGGTAGAACTCATAACTCAAAAGTCCATTTGTCTCTGCCTCCTGACTTCTGGGATTAAAGTTTGTATCACCAGATCCAGTTCATGCCCATCTTAAAATGTGGGTTCTGGGAATAAAACTCAAGCCCTCATGCTTGCACTTCAACACTTAAGCCATCTCCCAACCTTCCTATTTCAAGAATATTCTCATGTTTCATTGTCCCCACTTCCTAAAGGATTCCAAATGTTCAAAGCATATAAAGTGAGGTCATAAGGTAAGAGAAGAATCAATGAGCCTGCAGCTCAGCTCTGTACCACACTACTCAGGAACCTGAGATGGGAGAACCACAAGTCCAATGACTGTCTGGGCTAGAGAGTGAGTTGAAGGCAAGCCTGGGCAACTTAGTGAGAATCCATTTCAAAGTTTTTAAAGTGAAAAGAAAGGAGTGCACTGCTCACCTAACGTGTGAGCACCCAGGCTCAGTCTTCAACAATGGGTATAACACCTCTGCAGTGCCTAGGATTTTACTGTGACACTCAATGACTAGTTTGGTTTTTTTTCTTGAGACAGGGTTTCTCTGTGTAGTCCTGGCTATCCTGGAACTCGCTCTGTAGACCAGGCTGGCCTCGAACCAGAAATCCGCCTGCCTCTGCCTCCCGAGTGCTGGGATTAAAGGCCTGTGCCACCACTGCCCGGCTCAGTGACTAGTTTTCAAACTGAATGTGTTCATCAGCTTTCCACTGCAGTGATCACACACCTGAGTCAAGAAAGGAGGAGATACTAACTTTGGTTCACCATTTCAGAAGTGTCAGTCCATGGTCATGAGGCTGTGCTGCCCTTGAGCCTGTGTGAACAGGAAGGTAGTCATGATGACATAGAGGACAGGACGGAGCAAAACTGACCACCTTACTGAAGCCAGAAGGGCATGGGCAGAAACCAAACATAATCTTCAAGAATATGCACCCAGTAAGCTAGTTCCTCCAACAAGGCCCTGGCCTAAAACTTTCCATTACCTCCTAACAATTCCGTCATTTGCCAATACAGTGGGATTAACCCATTGATAAGATCATAATGCTCACGACAACATAATCCCAGGTTTAACCTCTGACTCTTGCTATTTTGCTGCATTGGGACTTAAGCCTTCAACACATGACCTTTGTGGGTAATTTTCTCTCCAAACCATGAACAATGAGAAAAAAAATTCCATAAATGTGTATTTCATTTTTAAGATTTTTAAAACTAAGTCTATTGGTTGGATTACTCTGTCACTTTGTTTCTTGCTTCATCACCCATAAATACATAAAAAGACATAAAACTGCTTACAAACCTAATCATAATGTAATTGCAGTAGTTGAGGAAAACCCCTGAAATAACGCCTAAGGTTGAATGCCTGTACACTTCAATCATATGTAATTAGGAAAAAAGGTAAGGACTCTATTTCTAAAGTCTCATATTGTTCATCTGTGCTGATCCTTTCAACCTTAGACTCACAGTCTGTATGTTCTTGACTGGGCCACAATGGGGTTCTGACACAAAAGCAGAAACACAAATCTACAGCAAGCAATATACAACAAGGGCCAACTCAGAACAAGTGCAGGACTCTCCAAATAAGTCCTCTCGAAAGCTCAGTGAACATAGACAGCATCTAACTATTGGGATTAAAGCTGAAAGGACCTGAAAAGCCAAGGAATCCCCAGGAGACTGTAACCGTGGAGTATTGGAAAATTCAAAGGCCAGCAATCCAGTGTGAAGTTACGAAATGTTGCTGAGTTTCCTGAAGTATGAGAGTCTAGAACTATCTTCCTTCTAACCTTCAATGATAAACACAGCTAAGGGACCTATTCTTGGGCTACTAAGTTTTACTTCCCTTCTATCTTTATAATGCTTCCCCGTTTTTTGGCATTCTTTTGATCTATTTCAAGCCAAATATGGTGGTGCATGCCTGAAATCACAGCACTTAGGAAGCCCAGGCAGGAAAGTTGGAAGTACAAGAGAAGCCTACGGCTATATCACATCTCAAATACTTTCGTCAGCAATAGAGACACACTACTAGTTTAAAGCCAGCCTGAGGCGTATTACTTTTTTATCTTTTATTTTTTAAATTTATTAGATATTTTCTTTTTTTTGTTTGTTTTTTGTTTTTGTCTTGTTTTGTTTTTGTTTTTCAAGATAGGGTTTCTCTGTGTAGCCCTGGCTGTCCTGGAACTCATTCTGTAGACTAGGCTGGCCTCGAACTCAGAAATCCGCCTGCCTCTCCCTCCCAAGTGCTGGGATTAAAGGCATGTGCCACCCACCGCCCGGCCGATATTTTCTTTATTTACATTTTAAATTTTATCCCCTTTCCTGGTTTCCCCTCTGAAAACCTCCCTATCTCATCCTCCCCTCCCCCTGCTCACCAACCCACCCACTCCTGCTTCCCTGCCCTGGCATTCCCCTACACTGGGGCACAGAGCCTTCACAGGACCAAGGGCCTCTCCTCCCATTGATGAGGTCCTTGGTCTTGTGCTACATATGCGGCTGGAGCCATGGGTCCTTCCATGTGTACTCTTTGGTTGGTGGATTAGTCCCTGGGAACTCTGGGGGTACTGGTTGGTTCATATTGTTCCTCCTCTTATGGGGCTGCAAACTCCTTCAGCTCCTTGGGTCCTTTCTCTAGCTCCTCCATTGGGGACTCTGTGCTCAGTCCAATGGTTGGCTGAGAGTATCCACCTCACTATCCTTGCCATAGGGAAACACCATTAGTTCAAGGCTAATCTGGGTTACTTATATCTTTTCAGTTTAGTCTATAGTGCATAGCACAAGATCTTGTATTCAAAAACTCCAGTCACAGGCCTTTTAGTTTGGTCACTTGAGAAAATGTTCCCACTTTTATTTTTTTAAGATTTTAAAATTTTTATGTGAACGAGTGTTTGCCTGAATTTGTGTATGGGCCTGGTGTTAGTGAAGGCAAAAGGTCTCAGATGCCCAGAACTTGAGTTACAAATGTTTATAGTCTGCAGTGTGGGTGCAGTCGTCTGCAAGAACAGCCAGTTCTTCGTGGCTAAGCCTTTTCTCTAATGTGGCCCTCTCCCCATTTTGATAGGAATATCAATAGGAGTGGGGATATCTGTTAATTAGGCAATCAACCCCCCTTCCCATTTCAACTCATATAAAGGGAAAACAACATTAAAAGGAATATTTAGAGTAAAGGATTGGCTGGGTGGTGGTGGCGCACACCTTTAATGCCAGCACTTGGGAGGCAGAGGCAGGCAGATTTCTGAGTTCGAGGCCAGCCTGGTCTACAGAGTGAGTTCCAGGACAGACAAAGCTACACAGAGAAACACTGTCTCAAAAAACAAAAAACAAAAAACAAACAAAAAAAGAGAATAAAGGATTATTATTACCATTATCGATGACTTAATAGTATTTAGCAGGGTTTCAACAATGCTTCACTCCTTACACCGCTCTTACACCCCCCCGGGGGGAAAAGGTGCCTAATGTGTCTCAAGATTATTGGTGATATTAATATGATTGCTTAATATGAATAATGAAATGTGTCAACATTTGGAAGATTTTGCCTAATTCAGTAACTCAATATTTTGCAAATGGCCATATTACAAAATCATACATAGGAAATACGCATTTGAGTTCCACAGGCAGTGGGCTGGGGAGAGGGTTCAGGTAAAGGGTGAAAGTACGAAGACTGCGCTCAGATCCCCAGCACCCAGGGACAAAGGCTGACATGCCAGAATGTATCTGCAATCCCAAGCTGGGGAGCAGAGGTATGAGGACTTGCTGGCTATACAATCTAGCAAAATCAATGAGCTCCAAATTCAGTGAGATACCCTCTATCAAAAAATAAGATGGAGTGGCTGGTGACATAGCTAAGTGGGTAAAGACCTGAGCTTGCTGGAAGGAGAAGTGACTCTCTTAGTTGTTCTCTATCTTCCACTAGCCTCTGAGCATCGTGCTATACCCACAACCACTCACAAACAAAATATTAATGTCAATATCGTGAAAATAAAATGTTAATAAAAAGCAACAGGGGAAGACATTATGTACATGAACACACACTTGCACATAAAGCATACACTACACATATACATTACAAAAATAATAAACGTTGCTGGTGTAATAGATTAAGTGAACTTTTTCACAATTATACCACACCTTGTAATAATAATTATCACTATAACTAATAATAATAGTTATATTTGTTCATTTATTTTTTAAAGAATTATTTATTTTGAGTAGAATGTAGCTATCTTCAGACATACTAGAAGAGGGCATCAGATCCCTTTACAGATGAATGTAAGCCACCATGTGGTTGTTGGGAATTGGACTCAGAACCTCTGAAAGAGTAGCTATTGCTCTTAACAGCTGAGCCATCTCTCCAGTCCCTATTTGTTCATTTATTTACTTGGTTGTTTGAGACATGAACTTTTCCCCAATTGCATATGTAATAATTAATTCGTTTTGCCACACAGAGTTTCTCTGTGTAGCCCCAGCTGTCATGGAACTCACTTTGTAGACCAGGCTGGCCTCAAACTCAAGAGGTCCGCCTTCCTCTGCCTCCTGAGAGCTGGGGTTTAAGATGTGTGCCACCAAATTTACAAACACTTCACATATAATCTGTAGTGAAAAATTACTAGTATATAATAACCTTGAGTCACTGATATCATTAAGAATAGACTGTGTGTCACACGATGGTTTAATGACTGTCAAATTAATCCAGTCCAAACGCTGGTTCCCCAATCAGCCTCTACTTCATTTAACTGCCCTAGACAATTATTCCACATTGCAAAGCGCCTCGGGAATTATAGCTGCTGCAAATCTACAGCACCTTCTAGCTGGAAACAGACTGGAATAACATGTTGGGGAGGCAGGAGTAAAGTTTCGAAACTAACACATTAACAATGATTTCTTGATTTTTCTTAATTTCCATCAAGACCGACGTACAGGAATTCCAGTTAAGAAAACTGTAGCGATCAGAGCACGCATCTCTGACATCATCACGCACATATACCCAAGCAGAGTCCGGGGGCCGCCCTAGCCTTGACTCCAGCTGATTGGCGTGCCCGGGCATGGTCGAACGTGTCATTGGCTAGCGACCGACCAGGTCGAACTCTCTTCCAGAAGCCTCCCCAATAAGGAAGCTTCCGCACCGCGAAGCAGCTAGACGTGCGGGCCGTCTCAGCTGTCCACCGGGAGTTGCCAACACCCTCGCTCGGGTCCCAGGGCCGCGATCACTCCTGGAGACCTCCTGCGCGTCTTCCAGAGCCACACGCAGGGAAAGTGGTACCACCGCGCGCCAACCTGGCGCGGCCGTTGCGTCAGGCTTTCCCTAGGTTGGCAATTGGCTGGAGGCATGTGGCGCGGACGGGCACTGGCGCGAGCGATTGGATATGCTGTTAGGGGGCGGGGCCTGGGGGCGGGGCCTGCTGCGGAGAGGGTTGAAGTGCCTCGCTCCGCACAGCGTCTCAGCACCTCCAGCAGCAATCTCTGGTAAGCCTCTCTTCTGTTTGGGGAAGGATGAAAAAGAGGGGACCAGGAGGGGTGAGGTGTCTGTATGAGGCGGAGGTGATACGGTTTCCCAGCTTGGCTTGGCTTGCCATGGTGGCCTCTGATGTTTGGGGCTGGTGCCTGCCTGATCCTGGAAAGTGTTGGGTGGCCGGCTGAGTCCCATCGGGTTCTCACGGTTGTCCATGGAAACGCCCTGAGGAGCAATCCAGCCGTCGAGTAGTGCACTGGTTCATAGTCCTTGGGGAGTTGAATTCTAAAAAGGGACTTGAGAAAATCTGCTCTTCCCTCCAGTATGGAGCACGTCACTTGTCTTCTTCCAAAAATGAATAAATAGATCTACTCCTAAGCTTTCTTCGAGTTAGAGATTTGCAGGTGTTGGTTGGTAAACGTCCACGTGGGTTTATAAAGAGATGGAAACGCTTCTCCTATGTGTTCCGAAATCTTTTTCTTGAGTTCGTTGATGTGTATGTCTCCTTTAAACATCTTTATTTTATTTATTTATTTTTGGTTTTTTTGAGACAGGGCTTCTCTGTATAGCTCTGACTGTCCTGGAACTCACTCTGTAGACCAGGCTGGCCTCGAACTCAGAAATCCGCCTGCCTCTGCCTCCCAAGTGCTGGAATTAAAGGCATGCTCCACCACAGCCCGGCTCCTTTAAACATCTTGAAATGGGTGAGAAAATGTCACTTTATCCTGTGATCGTGAAGTTCATTCTTTATATCCTGGCATTATGAGTTAAATATGTTATTTCAGAAAGTTTAGTAATTGCTGATGTTTGAAAACTACCCTGCGAGGATTTTAAATTAATTTATGAATGTTGTAGATAAATCCTGTGAGTTGAACTCCACTTTCACTTCTAACAGTGCTTGTGTTAGAATGTGTACTACATTTATGTGCCGTTTAGAAAACTATCATACAATGACTTTTCTCAATGTTAGTGTTCTAGGTCAGATCAGACAATCTGTCACAATGCCTGAAATAAATACCAGCCATCTTGATGAAAAACAGGTTCAGCTTCTAGCAGAGATGTGCATTCTTATTGATGAAAATGACAATAAAATTGGGGCTGACACCAAGAAAAATTGTCACCTTAATGAAAACATCGACAAAGGTACTGTCTTTGTTATAAAGTGTTTTCTCTAGACATTTAGCTGAGAAAAATAATGAGATGAATGGAATGCTTTCTCTTTGGGGTTTGGAGAAGGTCTCACTGTGTATAGCTCTGGATGGCTTGTGACAGAAATCTACATACACACCCCAAGTACTAGGGACTCATTTCTTAGTGCTGTCTTACCTTTCATTCCAGTTAAATGATGTACAAGGAGAATCTACCTTTCTACCTCTCCTGTAATATTTCCCTCCACTAAGCGGCTTCAGAGGAGGCTACAGGGGATCATAAAGCAGGACTAGGCTGTTATCATAGTTCTCAAGTCTGTCTTTCTGAAGATTAGAGTGAGGAGTAGATATTGAAGGGACACCACACACACACACACACACACACACACACACACACACACACACACACAGCAGGATACCAAATGGTCTGGGTTAAAGAAAGAGCATTTGACACGCATCAAAGCTGCCGCTCCTTTCCCTTGGTGGCTGAGTTTCTAGAACTCAGTCTGGTGCTGGTTTTCTAGAATATTCTCCATAAGAGCCACAGAGAACTTCCTGTCAGAAGACTGGGAAACAGCAGAACCATCAGCAACTGTTAATCATATTCTCACTTGCAGAAGAGCTGGCACAATCTGACCAATCATATTTGTTTTGCTTTTAGGATTAATACATCGAGCTTTTAGTGTCTTCTTGTTTAATACTGAAAATAAGCTCCTCTTACAGCAAAGATCAGATGCTAAAATTACCTTTCCAGGTTAGTATACTTGTTTGTTTTTGTTTTTTTGTTTTTCGAGATAAGGTTTCTCTGTGTAGCCCTGTCTGTCCTGGAACTCACTCTGTAGACGAGGTTGGCCTCGAACACAGAAATCCACCCGTCTCTGCCTCCCAAGTGCTGGAATTAAAGGCATGCGCCACCACCGCCCGGCCCAGGTTAGTATACTTAATGAATAAACTAGATTTGGTGGAAACTATTTAATCTGACTGAACTTCTTGGAGCCAAGGTTCAAAAGAAATAGCCAGGCACATGGCTTCACTTAAATTTTATATTAAATAATCTTATCCACTGAGTATAATCTTAATATCTGAATTATCTGTATATTTTGATCTTGATTAACAAAGCTTTAAAACTTACCTATAAATGTCTTTTAGAAAATACTTCTAGGAACCTGTTATAATTAAATTTTTTTTTTTGAGTAATTAGAATTTTTATTTTTTTTATTTTTTTTTTGGTTTTTTTGAGACAGGGTTTCTCTGTGTAGCCCTGGCTGTTCTGGTACTCACTCTGTAGACCAGGCTGGCCTCGAACTCAGAAATCTGCCTGCCTCTGCCTCCCAAGTGCTGGGATTAAAAGTGTGCGCCACCACCGCCCGGCTTATAATTAAAATTCTATTTACTTGATTACTTATAAAAGTTTTTCCTTGGTCTTTCAAGATTTTGGAAAAAGTTCTCCTTTGTTCGTATTACTATTTCCCAGGTTGCTTCACCAACAGTTGCTGTAGTCATCCGTTAAGTAACCCAGGCGAGCTGGAAGAGAACGATGCCATCGGTGTGAAGCGAGCAGCACAGAGGCGCTTAAAAGCCGAGTTGGGAATTCCCTTGGAAGAGGTACTCGCTCTTCTTCTTCTTAGACAGCCTACAGCCTAAATGTAAGCATGTTAAGACGCTGGTTAATTACCAGAAAGCAATTTTCAGCAGCGTTTCTAGTGGATCCCAGAGTTTTGTACATTCTTGGTGAGTGCTCTTCCTTAAGTTCTAGGCCAGTAACTTTGTTTTGAGATAGAATTTAACCATGTAGCCCAAGCATGCCTTAAGTTCTTGATCCTTCTGTGTCACCCTCACAGTCACTGGGATTACAGTAGTGCATGATCTGTGTTTCCTAACTTCCTGATTTATGGAATTAGTCCTTCAATAAGGAATATTATGTGCATTTTTATTGTCCTGGTTTTTGAGACAGTTCCTTGCTGCCCAGCTCTTACTGGCCAACCAACAATATGCTTGGTTTGCCTCCTAAATGCTGGGGTTATTGGCACACATTCCAAACCCGGCTACATTTTTATTTCACACTTTTTTTTAAAATACTTTTCTAGATTTGTTTTATTTTATATGTATGAGCATTTTGCCAACATTTATGTGCACTATCTGTATGCCTGGTGCCCAAAGACAGCAGAAAAGAGGGTGTTGACCCCACACGGGTGCTGGGAACTGAATCTGGATCTTCTGGTAGGTACTGCTGAGCCAACTCCTCAGCCTCCTTTTTTTTTTTTGCATACTACCTATTTTTAATTTCTGTTTTTCCTGCATGTGTCTCATGTGTGCCATCTACATGCAGTTCCAGAGGAAGCCAAAAGGGGGAGTTGAATCCCTTGGAACTAGAGTTAAGGCCAGGTATCAGGTGCCATGTGAGTGCTAAGACTGAAACCTTAGTCCTGTAGAAGAACAAGACAGCACATTTAACTCTTGAGCTGTCTTTCTGGCCACCCTCTTTATTTGTTTAATTGTATGTATGTATTTATGTATGTATGAGAGTCCATGGATTTCATGTGGCTTAGGCTGACCTTACACTTAAGCTGTAGCTCAAGATGACCTTGACCTGATGATCTGCCTGCCTTTGTTTTCCTAGTGCTGAGAATACAAGTATACACCACAGTGCTGGGGATGGAACCCAGGGCTTCATCCATGCTTGGCAAGCCCTCAGGGAGCAAAATCCCAGCACTCAGGAGGCAGAGGTAGATGGTTCAGAGTTTCAGGTCAGTCTTATCTACGTAGAGAGTTCTAAGCCAGCCAGGGCTACATGGTAAAACTTCACCTGAAAAATACTTTAGATAGATAGATGGGTAAACAGACAGACAGACAGATACATAGATAGATAGAAGATATTTTAGAAAGAACGGAACAATTCCAGGGAAATCAATTCATTGAGATTTGTGGCTTGTATTCCAAAGGACGTCCACAAGAAAACATTCATCTCTGATTTGATTAGTTATAATAGCCAACCTTAGCCAGGCGGTGGTGGCGCATGCCTTTAATCCCAGCACTTGGGAGGCAGAGGCAGGCGGATTTCTGAGTTCGAGGCCAGCCTGGTCTACAGAGTGAGTTCCAGGACAGCCGGGGCTACAGAGAAACCCTGTCTCGAAAAAACAAAAAGTAAAAAAAAAAATAAAAAATAAAAAATAAAAATAAAAATAGCCAACCTTGTAGACTTGAACAAAACTATGACTGATTTTAAGAAACAAATTTTAGAGCTAGCTAGCCTAGAGCTCACTGTATATACGAGGCTAGCCCTGAACTCAGAGATCTGCCTGCTTGAGCTTCCAGCCAGCATGTTAGGATGAAAGGAGGATACCG
>JADRCC010461838.1:8749-26648 GCA_019843855.1 Hylomyscus alleni
GACCTGGGATGTGCTCTTTGAGTTGGGTCTTGAAGAACTGTTGATCTAAACAAAAGCAGAATCAACCCCCCTAGGTAAGCAATGGAGAGGGCCACAAGAGTCCTCCCTGAAAGGCAAGCAGCAGGTAGGATTCCCCTGGGAACTAATTAAGGCTTCCTGCTGAAGTGCAAGGTGTGGGTTTGGAAGGTCTTCTCCACACTTGGCCTAGGGCCTGCCAACCTCCTCGTCCTAGTGGCTTTGTCTTTTCCTCTTGACTAATTGCTGTTTAAGCTAAATGTTGTCAGATAAATGGTTTCTGATTCAAATAACCAAATGCCTCCCAGGTGCTCTAGGGGCCTGCTCATCTTGGGCTGGGAGCAGGCTTCAGTTCAGTTTTCTCCGTCTCAGCTTAGGCAATTTAGCAACTGCTGGTGGAGAGATGCTAAATTAATTAAAGAGGTGATGGTAATGCAGAACAGGGCTGAACACTGGAAGTCAGCTTCTAATTGAAGAATGAGATGCCTCTTCCTCATGTCAGTGGTTAGACTCAGAAGCCTGGCATTTCATTAGCATAGCACTGGCCATTTAATGGAACAGTGGTGTCGTGGGTGGGTCTTAGAGACCCAGGAAAATGGCCAGCTGTTAGACTAGTTGACAGCCCACCCCTCCTTCCCAAGCCTGTGCTGAGTTGATTCTGGCTCTAGCTCCTTCCAAGGGCGAATGAGGGTTCAGAGGGATGGGGCATAGTCTACAAGGAAGGCAGGAAACATACACTAGTAGAGATCATGGCCACATTTTATTTCTTTACTACTGTGATGGTTTGTATATGCTAGGCCCAGAGAGTGGCACTATTAGACGGTGTGACCCTGTTAGAGTAGGTGTGGGTGTAGGCTTTAAGTCCCTCATCCCAGCTGCCTGGAAGCCAGTATTCTGCTAGCAGCCTTCAGATGAAGATGGAGAACTCTCAGCTCCTCCTGCATCATGCCTGCTTAGATGCTGCCATGCTCCCACCTTGATGATAATGGACTGAACCTCTGAACCTGTAAGCCAGTCCCAATTAAATGTCATCCTTGTTGCCTTGGCCATGGTGTCTGTTCACAGTAGTAAGACTCTAAGACAACTATGATGAAATACCCCATCCAAAAGCAACTAAGGTAAAAGAGGGCACATTTTAGCTCACAAGTCTAATTTATAGTCTCCCATAGTGGGAAAGTCAAGGCAGGAACTTGAAACAGTTGACGATAACACGTCCATCGTCAAGATGGAAGGGAAACGAACACCTGCATGCTTAGTGTGCAGCCTGCATTCTCTACTTTCCTTGTTCAGGCCTCAGACTAGGGAATTGTGCCACCCATCTTCAGGCAGGACCTTTCCGTGTCATTTAACAAGCAATCAGGTCCATGGGCTAACTTGATCCAGACAATCTCTTATTGAGACTCTTTTCCCTGATCATTTTGTTTACACCAAGTTGACAAAATTACCATCACAAGCCACTTAAGGCACAATCCGTCTCAGGTGGCAAGGTTTCTTCAGGAGGGCTAACTTCATCTGGTACCAGTGGCCCTAGCTGGGCAGGAAAAAAACTGCCTAGGTAAGCTGGCTGCTGACCAAACAATTATATACCTTTTGTTCTATCCTCCCCCTTTAAACAAGGAAACTGAGGCTTAGAGAGGAGACTCAACTGTGTGGCCTCTGTTATCAGTGGCCAGTTCTGCAGTGTTGGTGATTGTTCTGCTGCTGTGAAGAGACACCATGACCACAGCAGCTCTTACAAAACATTTAGTCCATTGTCAACATGGTGAGAAGCATGGCTGTCAGCAGGCAGACATGGTGCCAGAGAAGGGAGCTTGAGATTTCTACATCCAGATCTATAGGCAGCAGGAAGACAAAGCCCTTGGGCCTGCTTTGGGCTTCAGAAACCTCAAAGCCAGTGATACACTTTCTCCAACACACCTACTCCAACAAGGCCACATTTACTCTAACAAGGCCACACCTCATAATTCTTTCAAATAGTGCCACTCCTTATTGAGTGAAAAACTGAAATAAACAAGGAGGATATGATTGCTCCTAGGTATGGTGGAGTTGGCTGAAGGTTTCCTGTAGGTGTGAGGGACAGTGTAGCCAGAGGCAGAGACATCTGGGAGAGTCCAGAGTGAACATGGCCAGACTGAGCCTAGACATGTAAGGAGAGATGAGAAAATGAGAGGCGAAGGAGAAGAAGAAGAAGAAGAAAGGAACTGCTGACCAAGAAGGGCAGCCTAGGCCAAGACACTGGCCAAAAAGCCAGGAGAGTAAAGGGTAGACAAAAAGGTCAGGTAACCAAAATATTCCCCAAATACAGGGAAGGGCAGCTAGGGAAGAACAGCCCAGCCCCTGGGCTCTGTAATAGGTAGAGATTGAGGGATACTGGGAGAGCCTGGTGGCCAAGTCCAGTAAGATATGTTAAATAGGTATGTCAGTTAGCCTTTGTCCAAGTTTGAGACCTAACACCTATGCACTAGCTTATAGGGGACATTTTCATCCAAAGCACTATACTGGCCTTCCTCCAATATGGCGTTCTCGAACCCTTCTGAGCCCTACATCTTTGCATTCTCTCTGTATAAATGGACTTAGAAGCTGCTTAGCCAAAAGTGGTAGGGTCTTCCCTCCAGCCTGCAAGGTAGCTAAAAGTAGATGAGAGACTGGCAGCTCTGCCTTCATTTTGTACTTGTCTCCCTTACTTTGGGTTAGGTTTCTGTTCAGTTTTGCACATAGGTATGTAATCATTTAAGGAAGATCAAGATTTACATTGGAAATCACCTTTGAGAAGCTTCTGATACACCTGGAGTAGTGCCTACAAGTTTTCAGTCACTGGCTTAAACCTGAAGTCACCTAGGATTCCAATGAGCCTCACAAACACATCTCCATGTGATGAGCTCACCATCTAAACCAGAACAATTTCCATGTTCCCTGGGAAACTGCGCCCCCCCCAACCTTTTCCCTCCCCTCAAGGAGGAGGAATTGTCTCCCAAGAACCAGACTTTCTCCTCAGGCAAGAAAAATAAGGACAACAATTATCATACGAAAATGCACCCTAATCCAAAATATCTTGGAGACCTTCGGTCACAGCCTTAATGTAGGGGAAATAAAACAATCTATCTTAGAGGCCTGGTATTGCTCCATAGTCTAATTAAGGGTCCCGATGAGTGACCAGCCAAGATGGTAGCAATCGACATGGTTGTTATTTATTCCAAGGTGAGCCTAGGTCCTCAGTCTAGATGGTACTAGAACACATGATAACAAGGTGAGCACATACCCTTTTCCTAAATGTGAGTTGAATCCAAGTCACACACATGGTGTATGTTTCAGCAGATTAAAATGACCTAGACATTCTTTGGAAACCACACTTGATAAGACTTACCAATCTTAAAATACAAAACTTAAAGTCGTAACAAATGCGTTACCTAGAGCGATGTCGAGCAGCACACCCACCCCTGCCAGTTATGTGTGACTTAGGGATCTGCTCATCAGCAGGAGGAGCCAAGAGCCAAGAGTTGGCTTTCATTGTCAGTTCTGTCTACGATGTAAATTATGGATTACAGATTTGATGTGACTGACTGCTTTCACCTTTCATCTGATGGCCGGGTGTGAGGAATGAAAATGGTGTAGGGAATTTTTAAAGGGCTCTGTTAACAGGGTTAAGTTTAGAAAACTTTATAAAATGGATCATTTACTCTTGATATGGCAGTCACTCAGGTAGTAACTTAGGAAGTTCTAGAGACATGCCTATTGGGGAGAAACTAAGGCAGCCACTGTCTCTGGGAATATTTTCAAATTGAAAATTCAAAATTATTTCTTTTTAGGAAACCTAACTTAGCATTAAGCTGACTCTTGGAACATAGCCATAACAATCTGATGTGAAGAAAAATATGTGTTATCATGATTTCCCACACTAGATATGGTCATGCAAGGTAATAGTCCCAATTCTGGAAATTCTATCTTAGCAGATTGCTTCTAACCAAATGGTGTGTTTTACCTGAAAAACTCCGGTTTTGCTCATTAAATAATAACTTATATTTTAATATTTAAAACAGATATACAAAGTTCATTATATATGAAAACAAGAAATACCAGCTAGACATTTTCAGTTCAGACTTCTTTTTCAAAGCTTCTAGGTGCCTGTTCCTTATTTATAAGTCTGAGGTAAATTACAATTGCCTTGTCCTGCTGCGGGGCTCTGGTACATAGTCCAGCCAGCTGTACAGTTGCCTTAACCTTATGTTAACTTTATACCTTATGTTATATTGATTCATGTTAATCTTAATGTAGACATTAAGAGACCTGTAACTTTGTCTCTTAATGTTCCCCTCAGAGTTGTTCAGTCATTACCCCCTGACTGATGTTCTGATCTTTGCCAACGGCTCAGTTTTGTCAAGGCTCCTTGGAGGGACCCTCTTCTGAGGCACTCTGTCTGCTGCTCCCATCACCCTTCTGTCAGCTTTGGGGCAGTTAGGGAGAGATCGATAGTTTGAGTGACCTCCAAAAGGGGACTAAAGGACCATGGGCCACCTAGCTCGTCCCTCTTCTGGCCACTCTGAGTCCAGTTTTGAGGACTCAGACCTAAAACAGCTGGCCTGGAACCTTCCTTCGAATCAGTTAACCTCTGTCTTCGCGGCTCAGGTCAGCTTCATGCCCATCAGCATGTGCCCACCCCTGCTGCAGTGCTCCAAAGTTAAAAAGAACCAGCTCCGACTTCTGCTAAGGATGAGATCTGAACCCTCCTCTGAGAATGATGCTGTTTCCAGAGCAGCAAATCGTAACTGGTTTGAAATGGGCCCTAAAGACACAGGGACCAGAGAAAAATTCCTTCTGGTTCCTTCCCACTCTGACTCCGCCCCTTGCTCACTTTTTTCCTCCTTATTGTCCCCCACATATGCCTTTACCTGTCTTTTAGATGCTTTACTTATGGAACTTCCCTCTATACCCAGACAAAATCTTTCACATAAGCTCTCCCAGTGGTTCTTATCCTACAACAGCTCCGTTTGTTCCTGACACATCAGCTAAGACCTTAAGATACCATGGAGAAACTGGCTAAAAGGGAACATCATCCCTTTTACCTAACTAGGCCAGATAGAAGTCTTTACCTGGTCCTCTAGTTTCTTCTGTTCCTCCCTTCGATGTACTGTAGCGCTCTGCTATTTCTGCCAGCTCATTCTGGTGCAACAGCCCTTGCAGTGGGACCACTCACTGTCACCCTCACTCAGCTCTATGCCACTTCCTCTCACTAGCCCATTCCATCTTCCCCACCTCTGTTCTTGCCCCTTCCTGAACATTTCCAGAAAAATCTCTGTTCACTCTGTAAGCAAATCATCTGTTGACAGCCCTCTAACAATGATTTCCCAAGTCTCTTCAGGAATACACATGGCAATCACATGACTCATTGCAGTTGATCAAGTTAAGATTTTCCCCCTGCTACATGACCAGAGGAACCCCCTCTTCAATGGACCCAGAAGCACCCACTCTCTGACAAATGCCCTTCTCAGAAGAAAACAGCTATAATGCCCCAGCCCTGCATTTTTTTTTAAATCTTCTTAGAGTTAGGAATGATAGTTTCCTGCTAAAAGACTAGACTTCTCAGCTTCCCTTGTAGACTATAGAAGTCATTTCCTCCTTTGTAAGGAGCTTCATGATATTTTCTGTGTAAGCATTTTGGCCATCCCTACACATGGGTGACAAAGATGCCTCTTTGCTATGATAAACATGGTCCTGTCTAAGGTCAGCAGAAAGAAAGACAGACCCAGGCTTTTGTGTCTGAGCGGATTGGCCACTGGGTTAGAAGTAGGTATAGTTTATTAGAAAAGAAGGAACTAGAAATGGTAGTGGGCTAGTGACTGATGATGAAGTCTCCAAAGCCCCAGGTTACAAGGCACAACTCCTCATGGGACATTCCCACAGCACCCACCTTCCCCAGTTGTATATGGAGGCTTTTCTTGCGCATGCTTTGTTCATTAGATGATGTTCAGACATGGAAGGGCTTCCAGCCTTTCCGCAGCATACTCTATTTATTGTACAAAGCCTCCCCCATGAAAGGGGCAGGCTTCAAGGGTTTCTCTGCAGACTGAATTATTTCATCTGTTAATCTTGGAGCTGTAACCCCCAGGTCCTACTCTCCTGCCACACAATAGAGGGTTCTCTACCACCAAAGTACTGTGCCATGTGACAGTCTGAGAAAGAGCCTGGCTGGAGAAGCTTATCTGTAGAGACTTGGTCATTTCCCAGCCAACAAGACTGAACATAAGAGACATCATGACTGACTAAAGCCTAGGTCTTAGTGTGAGGGCCCTGTGCTGAGTCTGGTTATAATGCTAAATGATGAGAGGTGGGACTTGGAGGGGTGGAGACAGACTCTGATCTCTGCCAGCTGCCCCAGATCCTAGACTCATGGGTTATAGCAACTCTGTCTGTCACTAAGTCTGAATGATGCTCATACCAGGGCTTTGTGACCTGAGCTGCCTGGCTTTGTACTATTAGGGCTACAACCTCTACTGTCTTTGAGCTCCCTCTGTGAAACCATATTATGGGAAGCAAAAGTGAGTCCCTAGTCCCACCCTACTTGAACAATTTATAGTTGAAAAGATCCTGGCCTCCTCAGTCCCACTGGCTAGTAATAGCACAGACAAGAGGCATAATTGCATTCGGCATGATTTTGCTGCCACTAGATTTTGGTTAATGGGGTAACTTACAATTTTACACTTCAAAATATCAGCATCCGTTCAAACTGAGTACATTAAGAGCAATTATAGGAGATTATGGATTTGAAATGAAGAAGGAGATACATTAATATGTCTAATTACTATGTTAATTAGACATCCGGGCCATAATATTTCATACGTAAATGGTAATGTTGATGGAGCTGTAATTACTATTATTGGTAGAAATATTATGGAGTGCTAAATGAATCTCTGCTGTTCTGCTCAGCAGTAAATAACAGCCTGGTCCTTGGGGGAATCTATGTATAAGTGTGCCCACTCCCTGCCTTCCAGGGTCCCGAGTGACTTAGGAGCTGGTTAACAGAAAACTTTGGGGGGGGGGGGTATGTTGGCATCCCTGTCATATGCTGTCTGCCTGTGAATGTCTGATGCATTCATAGAAAGAATGTGGCTGAGGAATTTCAAGGAAGTTGCTGAACTCTTGCCTTTTAATGCCCTGGGAAGTCAATGTCTTAAATCACATGTTAGTTTCTGCAGTTTTCCAAGCCTAGCCTGGGCAGAGAGTGTTGAGAGAGGGCCAGCAGGGGCCTGCCTAGGACACCTGGGTCACAGAGAAGAAGGTGTGCTAATATTAATGTCAGGGATGGATCAGAGTGACCAGGTGGAGTGCCTGGGGTTTGCCTAGAGCTTTTGTGATTTTAAAGCTCATAGTCCAAGCCAGATGTGATGATGTCTTAAATGTATGATTTTAGTGCTTGGGGAGCTAAGGCAGGAGGACTTTTCTGAGTTTGAGGCCATCCTGGATTGTATAATGAATTCCTGGCTAGTCTGAGCTAAGAGACTGTCTCAAAGAAACAGGAAAACAGGACAACAAAAGGAGCCTCACATGCTGGGGTCCTATCCAGGCTTGAAAAGGGAGTGTAAAATTACACACCCCAGAAACCCAGTATGCCTCAGGAAAGTCATATCCTAACTCACTCTTGGTGCTGTATACCACATCTCCAGTGAATGAGGGGTTTCCTCAGCCTGTGGGGTTGGTCACATGGTCATCACCCTAGGGTGTGAGACCCCCAACAGATGACCCTGGCTTCTGTTTGCAGAATGGCTTTGTGTTCCACAGCAGCAAGAAAGACTAAATGAAAGATCTTAGAGTCTTTAATTTTGCTTTATTTTAAAATTATGCTTTAGTTTTGCACATGTGTTCAAAGTTCTTATCAGGCTTTTAAAACAGGGGTTTGGGCCTTTCACGACAACCCTAAAGCATGAGCTTAACCATCATGCTGTAGAAGACCAAGTGGGGACACCCTGCTTGAGAGTCCTGGATCTCCAGGAACCTTCCAGTCAGGGGTGGGAGCCCCTCTATGACTCTCCTGGTGTCCACTCTACTTCCCGTTTGTAACGTCATCCAGGTCATACAGGCTCAACTGGAGTCACTCTTCAAGTACCAGGCCTGTGGCTGCTTACTTCCTGTGCAGCACAAAGGATTTTTCCTTTTAGAAAATCTGCCATCCCTCGGGGATACATATGGGAGAGATAGATAAAGGGGCCTGATTTTTCTGTACCAGTGAAAAACTGTACCAGCTTGGTCCAGGTGAAGCCACAGCGGGGTACCATTTCTTCTGTAGACTTTGTAAAGCTATCTTTTATTTGCCTGATATAATTGTTGTCTCCAAGACTTTCTAGCTCTTTCTGATCCTGGCTGGCGGGTTCAACTCAGCAAATCTGGCTCAAATTCCTCTCCACGCTGACTTATTCAAACTAGCTTCTTGAAGCTTCTGACTTTTTGCTTTGCTTGGCCTCAAACTAACTATAACAATATGTTCTAATCTTCTGGCTCCTTCTTATTCTCTGGCTCATTCAGTCTTCACTTGTGTCTAGTTTGTTCTCTCTGCACCCCGCCTCTCTGTAAAACTGTTCTAGTAAAAACTGCTTCTCTCAAATCACTGACTCCACTGAAAAGACTGACTGACTAGAACTCAGAGATCTGCATGCCTCTAGCTCCCGAGTCCTGGGATTAAAGGTGTGTACCACCATGCCTGGACCTAAGCTTTTGTTTATCTGAAACTTGCTCTCTCCCAGGCTGGCTTTGAACTCAGAGATCTGCTTGCCTCCGTCTCCTAGGACTGACGGTGTGTACTAAGGGTGTGTCTGTATTCTAGTCAGAGCAGCCATGTTGCTGGATATGAATTCTTCTGCAGTCTTTGAATACTCCACAAAGTAACAGGAAACAAAGCCATAGGTTGCTAGTTCCTCAGTTCTCAGGATGCCTCTGCAGTTGCCTGGGGGACGGCTAATCTTGCCCAGCCTAGGCCCTTTCTGAGAACAACTCCTTGGTCTTTTGTTTGATCCCATGAACTTCTTTTATATCCCTGCCCTCCTCACCTCCCCAGCTGCTCAGGTCTCAGGTTGGTTAAAGACCCTTCCCATTTGTACGGTTTCAGCTTCGCAGTGTATGAGGGTCAGGCAAGGCCTGACTGCACCCTTGCTATTAAGGAGCCCTGTTCTTTTCAACCTGCTCTGGAAGTGAATTTAAAGCCATTAGAATTCAGTGCTAGACAGACTCTGTGTGTAGTTCTCAGTAATCTCTGCCCTGCAGAGAATGGAAGGAGTCTCGTGGCTTCTGGAGGTTTCTAGGTGAGCCTGCTTCCAGGTAGGTACTGAGAGACTAGACTGCTGTCTTAATGTCACTCCAAGCCCCCATGCCCTCGAATGACCACCTTATGTTTCCCTTCCTGCATGTACCTGTCTCCAGCGAGCGTCAGGCCTCAGGACACAAGCTCAACCTGAGTCATGCTACAAGTACCAGGCCCTTGGTTGCTTCCCCTGCAGCATAAAAAGGCCTTTAATTGCTCTCCTGCCAGCTCAGCCAGATGACCCAGCTAAAATATTCCCCATTTCCCACAGGCTCTTACCTGCCACTGTTTTTAATCTAACAACAACTGCTTTAAAAACAAAAACAAAACAGAAACTAATTTAGGATGAATGTAAGTAAAGGAGAAGGTAGAGGGAGTAAGGAGGCTTCCACACCTGCCTAGCATCCTCCTGACCAGTGGGCATGGAACTATACACTAGTTGCTGTGAGCTTGAGTTTCATTGTAGTTTGGACTCATCCCTTATTTCAAGGCTCCTTTGAAAGGCAAAGGCAGAGGGAGAGAATGTTTTAGTCCCAGTCGACTTGGAGGGACAGCTGGGCATGCGTTGGGGTGCATGCGCTTGCTCATTACTAGGTAGCTGGGGGGTGCTAGTGTTTTAGCTGAATATTAGACAGAAAGTGTGTGTAGCTTAAAAGGGTGGGGTATTTGAGAATTCTAGCAATTTTGTTTGATACCATAGGATAATGGATCATCTTTTCAATGAGACTTTGGGTGGGGTTTTTACTGGAAGATGCCCGTTGTCAGTCACTTCTGTCTGGCTTCATATTCCTCAGAGATCCCAGCATCAACTTAAAAAGAAAATGCTCTTGCTGATTAATTGGATGTGGGGAAATGATCTTTCCCCTTGTCTTTGATACTTTTATTCATTCTTTGAACACTCAGCTTCCCAGACAATGTGCATGTTATTATGCATGTCTCGGCTCTGCTCACTGACACTCAGAGATGGATGGAGCTGGCTCACTTTACTCGTATAAAGTCCACTATGCAACAAACATCCATTATTTTCCTTCAGACAGCAGTGAGGAATGCTCAACCAGACTTTGAAGTCAGGGGTGGAGTCAATTAAGGCATCCTTCGAAAGAGGAGCAGGTGGGTGGGGGAGGAACTAAGATGCCCGGGGTCCATGATTATCCTCTAGGCCCAGACCACCAGGTGCAGGAGCTGGCAAGGTGACATCACAGGCCCTCATGCTCTGAGCAGCTTCCACAGCCCCACTGTCACTAATGGCTCCTTCTCCAGGCACTGACGAGCAGGCTTTCAGTTTTCAATATAAGTCAAACTTTGTCACATACTATATAAAGAGGTTGGAGTATCCTGTGCACCCACTTTCCCAGATAGAGGCGTCTTCCCAAGCAGTCACCTGCCACATGCTGTTGACAGGCAAAGTGAGACTTCTGTCCGCACAATCTGCTTCAAGCAGGGCAGTCCTTAGAAAAACCTTACAAGATATGTCACTAATACATCAGCAGCAGAGACAAAATTAAGCCACAAGGAACACTCAAATCATCCTGAAAGTGAGCAGGAAGTGGGCAAACAGAACAAAGAAGAATTGAGGGGACAAGAAAATAATTGGTAAGTGGTGATCTGAAACTACAACTCGATCAATAACTGTACTAAATGAAAATGTTACAAACATCTTAAACCTGCGCAGAGCACCCCAAAAGCAGAGTCGAGCGGACTGGATGAAGAAGCAAGGCCTGGTATGAGCTATGCTGAACATGGCAGGTGGAAATGGGGTTGGGAGATGCAGAAGATGGGTGTCTCAATCCTACTACTGTGGAGAGGCACCCTGACCAAGGCAACTTCTTAGAGGAAGCGTTTAACTGGGAGCGTGCTTACAGTGTCTGAGGGTTAGTCCTTTATCATTGTGGCAGAGAGAGTGGTGGCAAGCAAGCAGGCATGGTTGTGAAGATGCAGCTGAGAGCTTTACATCCTGAGCCATTGGTATCAGGCAGAGGCAGAGAGGGGCAGAGGAGACTGAGCCTGATGTGTGGCCTTTGGAAACTTCATTGCCCATCCCCCAGTGACACACCTCCTCCAACAAGGCCACACCTCCTAATTCTTCCCCAAACCGTTCTGTTAGAGGCCAGGCATTCAAACATCTAGGGTGAGAGAGGGCTCTGCCATTCAGACCATCACAGTGGGAGAGGAGGCAAAACGCTGGCTTAAGGAACAACCTCACATCTGTCAGTTAGGACACACCTCAGAACAAGAATAGTCCAGACAAAAAGGAATGTTCTGTGGAAACAGGGGTCAATTAGTCAAGAGCCACGATCCCGAGTGTGCAGGCAGCTAATAAAGCACTTCTAAGTATGTGAAGCACATACTGATTGGACTGAAAAAAGAGGAGACAGATCCATAATTACAGTGGGATGATAACCTTCACCTTGTAATCAATGCATCGAGTAAACAGAATCAGCAAGGGCCTGAGATGGAGCTGCACTCTGCCAGCTAGATTTGATGACACTCAGGACACTGACACAGCAGCAGTGGCAGTGGCATGGATGACTTTGCTAAGCAAATGTGGGACTTTCAGGGTTTGCCAGCAGACATCAGCATCTCATGATATTGAAAGAAACCGAAGTTGCAGAAAGTGTACTCTGTAGTCAGGAAAGAACTGAATGAGAATGCTACAACCAAAGGATATTTAGAAAATGCTCTCATTAGGAAATCAAAGAACAGTCTCCTAAGTAGTTTTGGGGTGGGGTGGAGATGGGGAGGAGGTGGGGAGGGGAGTCAAAGAGGATGAGATAGTGTTTCTCATGGAACTGAACTGAAAACACATCTAAACCTTGGGTTCTATGGCTAACGTAACACATGAGAGAATCACACAGCATTAAATATTTATGTTAAAAAAAAAGATTTCACATGAGAACAAAAGATTCTTTTTTAAGCGACTAGAAAAGAGCCAATCAATACCCAAACTATCAGAAGCAGGAAATAGTCAAGCTAAAGGCAGCAGGAGGGGACAGAGGCTCGGATGGTCACCTTGGGAAGCATGGTGCTTCTGTTGGCTGCCTGCAGGACACCACCTGCTGCTGCTCAGGTCAAGGCTATGCCTGGCATCCCAGCTACCCAAGGACATTCTTCAAGGGGAAGGGAAAGGTTTGCTGAGCCACTAGGTATGGAACACAGGCTTATCAGAGAAGGGGCTATATGAAAATGATACAGCCCTCAGAAGAGGTCATGGGAGAGAATCCAGGTGGCACAAAGTTAAAACAAAAAGTCAACTAACAAGGCAGAATGGCACAACCACTTACCCTGGGAACAGAGTGTTGCTATCTGGTTCTTCAGGTGGCTGCCTAAGGCCCTTGCTTGTATAAGAATTGAGCAAAGAGGGATACCTCATAAAAATACCAAGGAACAAGGAATATACATTAAGTCTAAAGACAGAGCTCCAGAAGGGTTTACCGAACAAACATCAGTCCCCAGGAGATGCCCTAATTATAGGGAGTAATGCCCAGTTCCAGGAAAAGTCCTCAGTAAGGGGCAGATTCCGCCCCCCCCCACCCCCCGCCCATGCAATCAGTATCTCCTCCTCACCTGGGGCAAAGAGGTCAATGAAAACGAAAGACAATGGGCTCCACCAATGAGAGATAACCAACTCATGCTGTAAACCTATGTACTGAAAGGTATAAAAAATGTGTGCTTTTGTTCCTGGGAGTCGCCTTTTCTCCGAATGCAGGACGACCCCAGTGTACTGGTTCAATCAAAACCTCATACAAATGTCAGCGATCTCCCTCCCTGATTCTTCGGGCGTGGGGCACCCATGCAGAATTTAGCACTTGGGTCATGTGTCACTTTCTGAGCCAAACACTGGCCAGGGGAATGTGTGTTCTGATTGGACAAGCCAGGGTCCCAGTCCTTGTGCTTGAAGCACAAGGTTGAATCACAGCTAGCCATGAGGAGAGGTGTTTTTTTTTTTTTTTCCTCAGAGAGATAGAAGAGAAGAATTGTAAGCCAGGAGGAAGTAGGAAAGAGGAACCGTGATGAACTAGGAGTTTGTCCACTCATCATCTCCTCTCTATTTATCATGAATTACTGTTGCCACTGAAACCAGGAGCCACAAATCCAGTGTCTTAAAAGAGCTTCGCAATCTCTGGCCGTCCAGAGTAAGTCTCTCTGAGCAGATATGGCGAATCAGGAGGGCTGTGCCCCTCTGAGTACTCCATGAAACCCCCCGCTTCCTTGTGTTGGGTGGCTTCTGCGGGTGGTGGACCTCATCTTGTGATCCCAGCCTGCATCCTCTCTCTGGCACTGTGGGCGGTCATTGCTCTACTACCTCTCTAACCCTTTCTTCTCTTCTTGACCCTTTCTTTCTTCTCCTTTGTTCCTGGCAAAGACCCCTCGATGGCCGGTGGATCACTGGAACAGTCCTGGATAGTTTTGCTGTGTCAAGGTCTGCCAATAGTTCTTCAAGCTTAATTCCCTTTGTCAGATTCACAGGTTCCCAGGATCAAGAGGACGTGGACATCTTTGTGAGTATCAGCATTTCGAGGCCACATTTAGATCTGTCTTTGGGTCAGAAAGTATGGTGTGCTAGAGAGAAGAGTAACTCTGACCCCTGAGTCAAAGAGAATTTTAATGGACCAGAGAAATGAGAGTTAGGGTGCAGCATGCCTGGGCTTTGCTCCAAGTGTGTTGTCTGTCTGGGAATTTAGTCTGAAATATGGAGCAGGGAGATGAATCTTGAATGCCAGGCAGGGGAGGCAGACTACTTTTGGAAGGTGCTACACACCCCAGAAGGGGGTGTTAGCCTAATTTGATTTGTTTTAAGCAAGGTCATCCCCAAATTTGACTCTAAAGGCAGTATAAAAAAATTAACCAAAATGGAGAGATGGCTCAACAGTTAAGAACACTGGCTCCTCTTCCAGTAGTCCTGAGTTCAATTGCCAGCAGCCACATGGTGGCTCACAGCCATATGCAAGAGGATCTGCTGCCCTCTTCTGGCATGTAGGCATGCATCCAGACTAAGCACTCATACACAGAAATAAATCTTAAAAAAAAAAAAAAGAAAGAAAATGAGAAAAATGATTAAAAATAAAAGCTAACTAAGGAGTGCAGCAAGGGAGCAGACTTATCCAGCCACAAAGAAAGTCTGGAACCACTCATGCAAAGGAAGACCAGGTTTGGGAGCCAACGACACCAGCTTATGAAAAACAGGGAGCTGCCAGACTTGGGGCTGGTGATTCTTTTCTCAGGTTGTCTAGGCATCCTCAATGTGATCACTGATGAACTGGGATGATTGTCCCCTACAAGCCAGGAGGCACGTAGGCCATGGCGACAAGCCCAGGAGCCACGAGCTGCTAAGATTTCCTCCTGGAGAGAACGGGAAAAGGTCAGAAGGTGTACTTGCCTCTGTGGGTGGGTCAGGCAGATCTATAGGGAGCCTGTGCTCAGGGATCTTCTGTTTGTTCTGTGACTAGAAGAGGAGTCAGTGGATATGTGGCTTGTCTCTGCCTTCCAGTGTCTAACAGATGAAAGGAAGTAGGGAAGCTTTGAAGTCATGGGACTGCAGAAGGGGAGTTAGAAGTCCTCTCGAAAACCTGCTGCTTCCTGGGCAGGCTGCAATCCTGAGGTTTTCAGACATCATGTTGGACCTTGCAAAAATGTCTGACTGCACAATACCTCCTCCTTGGTTGACTCTCTTCAGGAATAGAGGCAAATAGTAGTATGGGGGACCCGTGGTGTTGCTTCAGTGGGCATAGCTGTGCTCTGAGGTTTGTTAAAGGGAAGCATATGCCCTGATTATCAAATATGCACGGTCACGGCAGTGCTGGGAGTGAGCACTTTCCTATCTGACAAGTGCGTGCGTGCGTGTGTGCGTGTGTGCGTGCGTGCGTGCGTGCGTGTGTGTGTGTGTGTGTGTGTGTGTGTGTGTGTGTGTGTGTGTGCATATATGGAGACCTGTGGACAAATTATGGGAGTTGGTTCTCTCCTTTTACCATGTGCATCTCAGGGACTAATTTCAGATGGGCAGTCTTGGCAGCAAGCACCAAAACCTACCACTGAGCCATCTTGTCTGTCACAGTGAACTTCCTTCATGACTTATTTCCCTTGCCATTGTGACCCTCTCCAGTTCTCACAGGCATGTATGTCACGCCTCACTGTGTCTTCATGCAGCCCACCTGGGGTATTCGGGCACTGTTGGAACATCCTTCCTCCTGTCTCTTCTCACATATGTTCTTGGTCACTCAGGCAGGCCTCATCCTGCTCCCTTCTCCAGCTGAGGTCCGTGTGTCTCCCTTGCTCTACCATTTTAAGTCTTGTCACAGATTTCCTCACTGAGGGGAGTAAGAATAAACATTTTCATTTTCTCTGCAACCTCTCCCTTTTTTTTCAATGCAAATAAACAAAGACATCTCCAATGTACCACCCTGTTATTTTCTTTATTTTATTTTATTTTATTCTATTATTTTTTTTCTTTAATTTTAAATAATATTTAATGAACAATCAAAAACAACAAGAACAAACGCTTGTTGCCTCCCCCCTCCCCATGCCTGCCACCCCACTCTCTCCCACTTATCAGCCCTGTCATTCTCCTACACTGGGGCACAGAACCTTCATATGGCCAAGGGCCTCTCCTCCCCTTGATGACCAACTCGGCCATCCTCTACTATACACATGCTGCCAGAACAATTAGTCCCACCATGTATAGTCCTTGGTTGGTGGTTTAGTCCCTGGGAGCTCTGAGGGTATTGGTCAGTCCATATTGTTGTTCGTCCCAAGAGGCTGCGATCCCTTTAACTCCATTGGTTCCCTCTCTAACTCCTTCATTGGGGACTCTGTAGTCAGTTCAATGGATGGCTGTGAGCCTTTACTTCTGTATTAGTCAGGTCCCTGTTATTTTCTTATTGTCTTGGGGGAAAGCTTGTAAAATGTCTTCACAAATCTTGGGACATTTCTTATGGGACAATATGGAGCTTTCTTCTGGGAGAGAAACTCAAGAACTTACCCCTTACACTGATTCTGTTGATGCCTTAAACTATCACCAGTTGTTTACGATTGCCAGTTCTCACAGTCATGTATGTCACACCTCACTGTATATCAGACACCAGGATTCTTGGAACCTCGACAGCACTGCATTGTTCTAGAGGCTTCCAAGTTAGCAATGTCCGTATCCTTAGACTTTATTATTTGTGTGATTTTAGATAGTAGAGTCCTTGGTACAGCACTCAGCTAAGGACTTCCTCCTTCTAACGTGCTGTGAGCTTCTCTTGTGCTGCTTCAAGCTTTGACTAGGAGCCTGCTTATCTCCTTTATGGGCCCCATAGATAACTCTAGGAATCCCAGTGTTACTTGGGAGGATAATCTCCCACCAGAGAGCCTAATCTAATGACAGATGCAATCTAAATGCCACATAAGGTCACACGAATGTAGGTGCAAGTATGAAACCATATGCTTTTTTAAAGACCCATTTTGTGGTTATAAGTATAGCTAATTCTAAATATAAGTGACCCAAGACAGTCACACAGATTGCTGTCATTAGAGAGCTATACCACCATTGAGTTTGGACAACTAAATGACTGGAGTGGCTCTATATATTTGCTGATTTTCTGTTCATAAAGAACAAGTAGGGGCTATCTAGCTGTAATCAGTTTCTGCCTTCTATCTGGTTGTTTCTAATTCCTGGAGTTTGGGCTCTGTTGGTAGGGTCTCAAGCATTGAGAGTGTCATATCTTTGTGATAGAGTGAATCAACCCTCTTCACCATTATAAATAAGCCACTTAGCTGATGTTACTTTCCTTTGTTTGGAGTTTACATCATCTGACATGAATGTATCTACTCTACTCTTTTATTGGACATTAAGTTACCCTCTTTCCTATCTTTTTACTTTATCTGTGTCTCTAGGCAGGACACAATAGATTCTTTCTTTTAGCTATTCCTGAAAGTCTCTGCCTTTGAACTGGTCTGTTTGCTCATTTATATTTAATGCGACTACTGATGTTGTTGTTGAGAGTAACTGTTGTTACTCTCTTATTTTTTAATCTGCTACACTTATTTTGTTCTTATTCTTCTAATGCCTTCTTTTGGGTTCATTGTATATTTTTATAATTCTAATTTTCTCTTTTGTTAGATTGTCATCTATATGTCTTTATTTGTTGTTTTAGTGATTGAGTTTAGGTTTGTAATGTATGTCTTAGTTTTCAGTGTTTATTTCCAAGTGATAAGACACAGTTTCATGTACAATCTAAGAACCTGACAAACCCAAATTTTTCACCTCTGATTCTCTGAGATATTCTCCCCCTCCTTCCCAGCTTCTTCCCCTCCTCTCCCTCCTCCTTCCTTCCTCTTCTCTCTCCTCCTTCTCATCCTCTTCTATTTCTAATATTTCTAAGTACTTTCATAATCCTCCCCCCAAAACAAGACCAGGTTCATCACAAGCAATACCCCGTTCTTGATACTATTTTCTATTCTAGTTAGGTAGAGCTGTCAACTGAACACAATACAGAGTTATTTGAGAAATTCTCAACTTGGGGATTGCCTTGATAATTATCATCATCATCAACAATGACAACAACTTCAACTTTTCTTCTTCTTCTTCTTCTTCTTCTTCTTCTTCTTCTTCTTCTTCTT
>JADRCC010461843.1:0-10034 GCA_019843855.1 Hylomyscus alleni
ATTTGTTTGTTTTGTGAGACAGAGTTTCATAGTCCTGGCTGCCCTGGAACTCACTCTGTAGACCAGGCTGGCCTCGAACTCAAAGAGATCTGACTGCCTCTATCTCTGGAATGCTGAGATTAAAGGTGTGCACCACCACCACCTGGCTTGTTTCTTAATTTATAAAGTGAGTGCTGGGGATTGAATTCAGGTCTTAATGTGACATTATCAACTGGGGCGTTGACTCCCTCTCCCTCCCAAAACAAATTCATCTAACACTAAAATTTGAGAGTTAGCTGTGAGAGTTTGGAAAGATAAGTGTCTATCCGGGTCACGAAAAAAGCCAATACATGCAAAAAAAAAAAAAAAAAAATCATCTCTGTTCCAGACATACCCACAAAATAGAGGGTTACCTCCCTTCTTTCTTCTTTTCCCCTCCTTCAGCAATTTGCAGTTAAAAATGAAATAAAACAAGATGGTCATATCCTGGAATGAGAATTACTTTGAAAGGCTAAACCACAAGTTGGTGTTTATGACTGGCTCAGGCTCACACTAATGTGTGGCAATTGAATGCTTGCTTGGGACCTAGGGTCATTATGGGAGTCTGGGGGGTTGGGAATGGGGGTGGAGGATCCAGACCTCTAAACTCTGGCCCCCTCCTAATTCTCTCATATGCTGGTTTTATTTGGTGGCTCATCTGGGTGGAGGGGACTCTGGGAAGAGATGAATTCATTCTTAGTTACCTCAGCAGATTGCTAATTTTCGCTGTGGTGTCGTAAGTCACCATAATTACTGCGGTCCCCAAATGGAGAGACAGCTGTTCTGGAGCAAGGGCAGCAGCTCCGTTAAAGCTGGGCTACCTGGGGTCCACAAGGCATGGGGCTAGCTTTGAGGAGATGCTCTGGGATTTGGGATGGAGGGCATGCAGGGCAGTTACTTTCCATCACCAGGGAAAGAACAACAAAGAAAGAGGAGCCTCTTTGGGGTAAATGGCAGGAGCCTGTGGCTTATCACAGACCTTTGGGTAAATGAAGCTCAGTGCCAGATGTCATACTTAGAATGTCCGAGGTTCTGTTCTCAGCATCTAAATAAGTGAGCAAGCGACCCTTGCCTCCAGGCTGCCTGGAAGCTGCTTGTGTACATGGCTCACAAACAGAACATCAGCCCTTCTCCTTCCCAGGAACTCACTTTTTGGTGTGGCTTGGATTTTGTCTCTCTTCTGAGGGAAATGACCTCAACCAGAGGCTGCAAAAATAGCCAGTCTTTAGATGAGAGGCTCAATTTCACTTGGAGGGCGGGGCAAGAAGCCTAGTGTAAGCCGTTACTTTCTCTTCCTCTAATGTTGATTTAAACACACATACACACACACCACCACCACCACCACCACCACACACACAAAAATGAAAACCTGGGGCTGAGTGTTCTAGTGCTTGCCTGGCAGCTGGAAACCCTGAGATCAATCGATCTTAGCACTATAATAAACAGATGAGTAAATCTATAATGAGACAAAACCATGAAATTTTGTAAATAGTGACTTAGCATTCCCACAGACGGTGAGGAGACAGAAAACAAAGCACCACACTTACTCTGTGGCCATTCTTGTTTTCTTTGTCTGAGACAGGGTTTCACAGAGCCCAGGTGGCCTCAAACTTGTTCTGTTGATCTGGAGCATGCTGGAAGCCCTAGGTTTAATCCTCAGGGCTGCATTGATCACTCAGTTTATGGCTGGCTCCCCACTGTGACCCCAGCATTCTGGAAGTAGAGGTAGGAGAACTAGATTTTTTTTTTTTTCAAGCGAGGTTTTGCTGTGTAGACTTGGCTGTCCTGAAACTCACAAGATCTGCCTCCCAAATTCTGGGACTAGAGGCCTGGGTCACCACTGTCCTGCGAGGATCAGACATTTAAGGTCATTCTCAAATACAAAGGAAGTCAGAGGCCAGCCTGGGTTACATGAGACCTGTCTCAAAAACAACAACAACAACAACAACAATAGCAAAAAGACAAAGAAACCTTTCTCTGTAGCTGAGGATGACCTCGAACTTCTGATCCTTCTGCCTCTATGCTGGACTTACAGGCATTTGACACCATGCCAGCTAAATATAATTTTGATTTTTCTCTGTCTCTTTTCAGCCTCATACTCTCCCTTTTATTACTTTTTTTTTGTTTACAGTAATGTGTGTGTGGGTTTGTGCGTGCCTTTACTGGCTGAGCCATTCCACCAGCCTTCTCTTACATTTTTGGTTAGTATGCAAGAGGTTTTCACAGTAACCTTTAGCTTACTGGAGGTTCTGCTAGGCTCCTCTCAGGGACCTGGCAAAGGCTTATGTCATCATCTGCGCCATTACCAGCCACGGGCAGGTGTGGGTGTGGCATATTAGAGGACCACGCTCACCACCCTGGTTCTCTCTTTTTCCTCTATTTCCATGTGTCCCTGGTCAGTCTTTCTTTTCTCCCTTTCCCTCTTTCTGTCCTCTGTACCCACTTCTCTGCCCTCATGGCTCTGCTCTGATCTATCTGCCTCTACCCTGTCTGTTCCTCCCTTCTCCCAAATAAACCTTTACACCAGGTATGTCACATGCCGTGATTTCTCAGAGGGGCTTCAAATCTCTCCCTTCCCTCTCACCGTCTTCTTTTTACTTTAATGTCCTACATAAGCCTATGAACTCTATTGTTTGTTTTTATTAAGGCCGAGTCTCACTAAGTAGCCCTGGTTTGCCCAGGCTGTCTTCGAACTCACAAAGATCCAGCTGCCTTCGCCTCCTGAATACTGGGATTAAAGGCATTCACATGTAAGAGAAAACATGCAAAGTCACCCAGTTTCTCAAGTCCACATCATAGTGTCTGGGGTTTTTTTTGTTTGTTTGTTTGTTTGTTGCCTGCCATTTTAAACACAACCAGGAGGAGGGTGGGGGCTGATAAACAAAAGAGAAGGCCTGCTGAGGAGGAATGCTTTTTTTGCCTAATGCTCCAAAGCCTGGGCAGATTTAGAGCCCAGAGCATCTGTTATTATGGATGGCAGGTTGATGGCCCAAGAACAGAGAGAATTTTAGGTCAGGAATGTTTTGTGCAAAATCAAGGCCGCGCCTGGCCGTTGGAAGATAAGACGAACAAATGATGGATTTCGACAGGATAAATGGTCCTGGGTAGGATCTGCTGCTCCTTCTCAGCCCCAGCTGCCCTCAGAAGACAGGGAACAGGCCGGTTTTGTGCCTGTTTTGTGCTCTTGTGCTTTCCAATCACCTGCCTTCCTGTTTAGGCAGCAGACAGACTTGTATTATAAACACAGCTCTACAGAAAGCTCCCTTGGCCAAGTATGGCATTTGGAGCATTCTACTTCTCTTTTGATGTTTTCCACTGTCCTTCCCAGTCCCTCCCGAGCCTATCCAGAACACACCACGGTGCCTAGAAGCAAAGTAGATGCTCAATACAAATTTGATAAATAGGTTGGGAAAAGAGTTTAAGGGAGAAGTAGCTGTCTCCTGTGGAGTCAGTCTCTCCCCGTGAGTACCTGATGGAAGGGCTCAGGCCATTCTTGGACTTGAGGCTATTTCAAAGGCTTGCTAGTGGGGTCAGGGCATTTTTTTTTTTTTTTCTGAAGCTTCCTGCCTTAAAGACAATGACCGTTGGGTTGTAGTCACACATTTGGAGCTAAGTAATTCTGATTCTTGCCTTCTAGAACATGGGTGTTTCTCTCCGTGGCTCAGTTTCAGACCTGTAGAAAAAGGCAAAGGCCTTTCAGATCCCTCAAAACTGGAGTTACAGGCATTTGTGAGCCACTTGATGTGGGCGCTGGGAATCGAACCCATCCCCTACAAGAGCAGTGAGTGCTCTAAAGCACTGAGCCGTCTCTCTGGTCCCAGGAATAACTCTTAGCTCTATTTATTGTAATATGGTATACACATTGTATTTATGGGTGTGGGTGTGTCAGAGTCATTGTGTGTGAAAGTCAAAGAACAGCCTGCAGGAGTCAGTTCTCTCTTACTACCATGTGGGTCTCGGGGATCGAACTTGCATGAACAGGCTTGGTCTGACCATTTTACCCACTTTTACCCACCAATCCGTTTTATTGGCCTGGAAATAATTTATTTTTTGAGGGCAGTTTGGGGCTTGAGACAGGGTTTCTCTGTGTGGCCTGGGTGTCCTAAAACTCATTTTGTAGTCCAGGCTGGCTTTGAACTCAGAGATCTGCCTGCCTGTTCCTATTATTTTTAAAAAAGATGTATTTATTTTTATTCTAGGTGTATGGGTCTTTTGCCTGAGTGATGTCTGTGCACGATGTGAATGCAGTGCCCACGGAGTCCAGAAAGGGTGTCAGATCTCCTGGAACTGGAGTTGCAGTTATGAGCTGTTATGTGGATGCTGAAATTGAACCTAGGTCCTCTGGAAGAGCAGTTAGCACCCCAAATCACCGAGCCATCTTTTCAGCTCCTCCTTATCTGCTTTTACATATTGTTGGGGATTGAACCCAGTGCGCCCCAAATGCTAACCAAGAACTCTACCAACCAAGCTACAACCCCAGTCCTCAAAATAAAATGTAACACACTGTCCTGTTCATGTTTACTATTGAGACATGCACACAGCAAGTCTGAAACAATTCTGAAAGTTCTTACCATGACTACATGTTATGATTCTACAGCCTTGTTGTGTATTAACAGGGCTTTTCTTGCTATGCAGCTCAGGCTGGCCTCAAACTCACCATGTAGTGCTGGAATTTGTCAGGCGTGTAACACACCTGGGAAATAGAGTCTTTTCTCTTAGCTTTAGCTGTCCTAGAACTCACTATATAGACCAGGTTAGCCTAGGACTCACAGAAATCTGCCTGCCTCTGGCTCCCAAAGACTGGGATTAAAATCGAGTGCAGCCAGGCAGTGGTGGTGCACGCCTCTAATCCCAGCACTTGGGAGGCAGAGGCAGGCAGATTTCTGAGTTTGAGGCCAGCCTGGTCTACAGAGTGAGTTCCAGGACAGCCAGGGCTATGCAGAGAAACCCTGTCTTGAAAACAAACAAACAAACAGTACAGCTGGATAGAAATATGGAGGAAGGAGATGCAGAGAAAGAAGGGTCAAGTGTAATTAACTCCTGAAACCTAACTCCATACTGGCAGGTAAGCAAGCAGCAGCAAGAGCAGGCGTTCCCATTCTGTTCATGGGGAAAAGAAGGAAGGAGGGAAGGGGTCCTGGAGAAATGGCTCCGTGGTTAAGAGCACTGTCTGCTCTTCCAGAGGATCTGGGTTCAATTCCTAGCATTCACATGGCAGCTCATAACTGTCTGTTACTCCACCTCCAGGGGATCTGATATCCTTACACAGACATGGATGCAGGCAAAACCATGCATAGGAAATAAAATTAAATAAGTTATAAGGAATGGAAGGGCACCGGGAACTCAGTTGGCAATGAACTAAATCCTTGGGAACTTGGAAACACAGAGCTACTGTGCTATTCCCTTGCCTGCAATTTTGAGAGAGGTTCTCACTATGTAGCTTTGGCTGGCTTCAGTCTCAGAGATTAGCCGGCTTCTGCCCCTCAAGTCCTTCGATTAAAGTCCTTCCAGCTTACCTGTAATTCGTTATCACTGAAGTGTTTGAAATACTTCAAAGATACAGTAGTGCAATGGAGTTAGCAAAAAGTAGCAGAGGGAGCTCATTTTCTGTCTTTTGAGAGATGGGAGGGCTACTCACTTTGGAGGAGGCATTTTCTTATTTTTTTCACAGACTATTAAGACATGGGAAACCCTTCACCCCCACTGCAAGGCTCTGCTGAAGGGAAAAGAAAAGAGCTAGGACACCTGAATTTATGACCCCAGGGTTCACAACACAGCTGACATTTAGAGAAGCAGATTGCAAGAGGACTGAGGGTTTTGGCAACAGGAATGCTTGAGATAAGCTTTGCTGAAACACTCGCTGTTTGGGGGGTTATAAACAGCAACTACAGTGTGCCTACTGCAGGTCAGCACTTTTGCATTTCTATTTCATTTAGTTTTTACCTAAGCCATTTAGACAGTATTATCCGAGTTTTCAGATGTGCAACCAGAATCTATCGTTTGCTGGTGTAAGGTCACTTAAGATCACTGGACAAGAGGTCACGAACTGAGCTGATCAAGGTCAAGCCAATTTGCTTTCCCGGACGCTTTCCTCGCCACAAAGATCCTAATGCGCAGGCGCGGTCCGTCCAGGCGAGCGTCTTCCGGGCCCCTTGCGCAGGCCACGGTCGCCCTCTGCTGACGTAATACGGAAGCGCGCTGAGCGTGAACGTTGAGAAACCTAAAGGCCGGGGGAGTCTTCTCACCCGATAGAGGCCGCCACTCAACGTACAGCGCAACTCAGGGCGTCTGGCCGGTCTGTGAGGACTTCCTGTCAGACCTCTCTGATCCATATAGAGGCAGGCAACTTTCTTGAAGTCACTGTAAACAAAAGAGACGAGCGCCGACCCGGAAGTGGAAGCCGTAGCTTCGCGGTCCGGCCGGCAGGAAATAGACCAAAGGGAAGTTGTAGCCATGGCTGTAGCCGTGGCCACCGCCGGGGTCCTAATGGGCTCGGAGCCCGGACCCGCGGAAGAACTCGCTAAACTTGAGTACCTGTCTTTGGTGTCGAAGGTTTGCACGGAGCTGGACAATCACTTGGGCATCAACGACAAGGATCTGGGTGAGCTGGAGGAAGGTCCCTATGGCCTTTGAGTTTGGAGTCGAGAGAGGCAGGAGAAAAGCGGTTGATGGGCCGTGTGTGTGTGTGTTCGTGACTTGGGCTCCGGGAACCTGTGGCGGTGGCCTCTCCTTGAGTGCCATCCAGTTCGAGCTATTAGAAGCCATTTCTGTGAGCTACCAATGAAGGCTGGGGCAGCTATTTCTGCTTGATATTTGTTTTTCAGTTCTGGGTGGTTAAATAGCTTTAACAATAGCAGCCGCTGTCCCCACGAAGATGATAGTGGTAATTACGGCCAATAATTTTTAGAAGCTCACGAGAAATTATGGGTAGCTCTTCGTCTACGTTATCTTGTTTGGTCTTCGCTACAGTGAGGCAGTCTTCAGCATCTACTTTGAGCTTGTGCTTTGAGCCGTGGTCTTAATTTGTCACGTATTCTTGTCTCTTACATACTAGTCATTAGATGTGTAGGGGCAAACTATGACTAGGGAACCCAGATTGAAAATAAGAAAGGCTAGGGGCCCAGATTATAATATATACATAGCTGGAGCCCTTATGAAAATGAGAGGCCGTGTATGTGATTTAGGAGCATGCAGGGAACAATTCCGGGGAACGATTTCGTTTGATAGGTACAGGTTTACTTCACTTGTTGTCAAGGAGAAAAGGAGTGTAGATGGAGGAAGATTTAGAGATTGGTGGTAGGGAGATGAAAGAGTGTCACCTGTTATTTGTATTTAATTGAGTATTTTTTTCCTTTATGTGTATGGGTGTTTTTCTCGCATGTGTGTCCATGCATCATGTGGAAGCCTGGGGCCTGCAGAGGCCAGAAAAGGGTTTCAGATCCTTTGGGACTGAAGTTACAAACAGACAGTTGTGAGCTGCCATGTGGGTACTGGGACTAGAACCTGAGTTCTCTGGAAGAGCGGCCAGCGCTATTAGCCTTTGAGCCATCCCTCCAGCCCCAAGCCTTTTATCCTATGTATATGAGAATGTTTGGTCTGCGTGTCTGTCTGTGCATCACTTGCATACCCAGTGGCCACAGGGAGTTTGCGATGCTTTGGAACTGAAGTTACAAGTTGTTTTGAGTTGCTGTGTGTGTTCTGGGAATTAGACCTAGGTCCTTTTAATTGATGAGCCATCTCCAGCCTCAATACCCCACCCCACCCCCAACCCCTCTATGTATCTCACTGTATATCTCTTGCTGTTCTAGAACTCAAAACTTAGAACCAAGCTGACCATAGATATCCTCTGACCTCAGATTCACAGATATCCTTTGTCGTCTGCCTCCAAAGTGCTGGAAATAAGGTGCCGGCCAGCAGATCATGCAGACTGTTTTGTTTTAAATTGAACATGTGAAGTCATCAAGTGAAGAACTCAAGGGAAGGGGAATGTTACAAGAGAGGTCAGGGAGAGCTGGGAATTGGTACCGGTCTTGCTTGAGATCGTAGGGTATCAAAATAAATAAACCCCTGACAACAGGAAACTCAAAGGGGCCACAGAAGTCAGATTTGGGACCTCAAATGAGCTGTTTCCTTACCCATGAAATAGAATGCTACCTCTTTTTGCTGGGTTAGTAGATAGCACCTAGGATGTCCCCCAGCTAGTATATTCCAGGTCACATTTTCTCCCAGTCAAGGTGTGCCTATCTGTACCTATTGAGCGTCCCTAATCTGAAATTTGCATCACTTGTTCTGGTACCAACATGAATCTGTCAGTGAGAATGTGCTGCTGCTAGCTTTGAGATTAACTCTTCAAGTATCTGCTAAGTCTTATTTTCTCTCTACCTTTCTCAAAAGAATTTGGTTGAAGTCCATGTAGCCTGGGTTCCAACCCTGGCTTCATCAATTATTGATTAGGGTGCTCTTTCAAACATCAGGACAATAGTGACTGCCTGCTTAGATTGTTGTAAAAACTTTGGAAATAACAGTGCTTGCGTACAAGTAAGCTTCAAAATATTTTTTTGTTTTTGTTTTTGTTTTTTTTTGTTTTTTCGAGACAGGGTTTCTCTGTATAGCCCTGGTAGCCCTGGAACTCACTCTGTAGACCAGGCTGGCCTCAAACTCAGAAATCCGCCTGCCTCTGCCTCCCAAGTGCTAGGACTAACGGTGTGTGCCACCACCGCCCGGCTAAAATGTTTTAACTATAGGCATTGTTGTTAACTTACAATTATTTGTAAGCTATGTCTGTGTAGTTGGGTGGTATGTGGCCTTTTCTGAATGTCATCAAAAGTTAGTAGCAGCAAGGCAGGCACCTATAATCTCAGGCCTTGGGATGTGGAGGCTGGGTGATTAGTCATTCCAAAGTCATACATAGAGAATCTGAGGGTAGCTTGGGCATGTATATGAATCAGGGATATGATGCATCTCAAAAACAACAACAAAATTAAGCACAATAAAGGCATCCTCTTAATATGTACACTAATATATGCCAGTAAAATTTTCAAAGATTTATTTATTTTTAAAGATCTATTTATTGCCAGGCGGTGGTGGCGCATGCCTTTAATCCCAGCACTTGGGAGTCAGAGACAGGCGGATTTCTGAGTTCGAGGCCAGCCTGGTCTACAGAGTGAGTTCCAGGACAGCCAGAGTTATTCAGAGAAACCCTTTCTGGAAAAAATCAACCCCCCCCCAAAAAAGATCTATTTATTATTATATATAAGTACACTGTAGCTGTCTTTAGACACCCCAGAAGAGGGTATCAGATCCCATTACAGAGGTTGTGAGCCACCATGTGGTTGCTGGGATTTGAACTCAGGACCTTTGGAAGAGCAGTCAGTGCTCTTACCGCTGAGTCATCTCTCCAGCCCTCAAAGATTTATTTTTAATTATATATATGTGTGTGCATAATTGTATGAGTATTTGCACATGTGTTGATCCCCTGGCGCTAGAGTTAACAAGTAGTTGTAAGCCTGGAAAGTAAAGTCAGGTTTTCGGCAAGCAGAGGGCATGCTCTTGATTATTGAGCTGTCTCCAGCCCCCATGCCAGCATCTTTTTTTTTTTTTTTTTTTTTTTTTTTAAATAAAAAAGTTTTACTGCCTGGAGATATGGCTCATCAGTTAAAGAGCACTCACTGCTTTTGCAGAAGACCTGAGTTCATTTCCCAGCATTCACGGCAGGAGGCTCATAACCTCCTATAGCTGCAGCTCCAGGGAATCTGATTCCTTCTGGCCTCCAAGGGTATCTTCATTCATGTGTGCATATTTAGTATCTTTGGTACCATTTTATTATTGCTAAGAGACACTATAACCAAGGTAATGCTTATAAAAGAAAGTGTTTAATTGGAGGCTTGCTTTTAGTTGCAAAGGTTTAGTCTGTTAACATGGCAGGGATGTGGTGGAAGGCAGGCAAGCATGGTGCTGAGATGTAGCTGAGAGCTCACGTCCTGATACACAGGCATGCATGCACACACACACACACA
>JADRCC010461845.1:0-13859 GCA_019843855.1 Hylomyscus alleni
GATGTATTCATGGGACCACCCAGTGTCCAGCTGAGCTACTCTGTGGTTTCACTTTCCTCCTACTTCTGGTGTTTCATGCTCCTTACGACTAAGCTGTATGCACTTATAGACTGTTTATATACTTGTATATAAACCAACTGAAGATGCAAATGTTACACAGGAGGTGCAAGCCTGTGGAGCCTCATTGTAATTGGTGTAGCAGCTCTGTCAGTGTAAAATGCTCTATGCCTCTTGTGTCTCACAGGATAATGTCACAGATCATTTTACCCCTGTGGCTGCTGGCATTATTTGACTTAAATTTCCCTCTCCAGCCCCCTACCCCCAATAAATCACAGTCTTTATTGGTGGTCAAAAAAGCTGAGGGGGGGCCTGGGCTGCGGCCTGCCTGCCTGCCTGCCTGCCTGCCTGTGGCTCTCTCTCTCCCTGGGTGGCAGAGGGCCTGCTGCTGAGGCCCAGGTCTCTCTCCTCCCTGGGCTGGCCTGTTTGCTGCACGGAGTTTTAATTAAAAAGGAGGCAATGTATGAATGACTTATTTTATTGTAGGAAGGATATGCTAGTTAAGAAGAGAGAGAGAAAGGAGAGGAAGGAAATAGAGAAAAGAGGAGAGGGAGAAAGCCAGAGAAGAGAGCAAAGAGCAGAGAGGAGGGAGAGGGGGAGAGGAAGAGGGTAAGAGTTAGAGAGGAAGGGTAAAGGTAAGAGGTAAGAGAGTGAGAGGTAAGAGTAAGAGAGTGAGGAGGGGGCAAACCACCCCTTTTATTGTATGGGGCATGACATTCCTGGCTTGTGGTCAGATGACTGTGTGTTAGGTCCAGCTAGAATGCTGGGAGTTTGAGGCAGTGTCTGCCTGATAAAGCACACATCTGCAGGGGCAGCTGTGAAGGGTCCTGGCTGAAATCTGAGCCATTGGTCTCAGGAGCAATTCACTGAATGCCTACCGTCCCTTTTGAGCAGATGCTCAGTGGGTCTCCAGGGTTCCAAGGTGACTCTGCTCTACTGGACTCTGGCTGTCAGAACTGCTCACTGCCCCAAACTTTATGATTTTGTTTCTTCGGTTTTCATTGCCTGAGGTTTGATTGATCCAATTGATTGATCCAATTGATCCAGAGGTTTGGTGGTTATGGTTGGTGCAGGGGGTGGCTTTTCTTCTAATTTTTCCTGACATGTACCAGGAGGGTCACTCAGTGTTTCAGGTTTACTTGTATCACTGTCCACTCTCTGGAATTTGCCTCCTATCTGTTTGCTCTGTTGCTGTTCAGAGAAGAACTACTGCGTGGACTGAAGAATCTCTGCTCTCTGCTTTGCCAACACCTAGGACCAAATGTCCTGTGGCTGAGTCCTCTTCCCACAGCTCTATTGTGGGGTGCAAACTGTGCAGGAAATGGCTGTGCCATTCTCACTGTGGCAGGAGCTGACTAGAACTGTTTCTGATACACAATGCTGTTCATTTTGCTAGACTGGCTGGACTTGTTGATGTAGCCCTGAATGGACTAGATGTTGGCATGGTGCTTCAACCACCAATTGGAGGTGCTCCTAGTTTGAGATCAATGCCACTCCCAAAGGCTTTTAGTTCCATTTCAGACATTTTCCCTGTGGTTGCCATCAAGCTATGCTGTGTCCCAGCAGGGATTAATCCTCTGAAAGTCTGGCTTACTTGGGCAAGACAGCTCAAGCTCTGAGCCTGGGCTTGTGGGGTTGTGTGCCGTAACTGGGACTGAAGAGTCTGAAGCAAAGTAATCAGAGGTTCTCCAGTAGATCCAAAATTAGTCAAGGAAAGCTGGGATGCTGGTAAAGGTACTGTAACCTGCTGGAGAGCACTTGGTGACTGGGCAGTGTTATGAACATTTGTCTGACCAGGCAGTTGTACTTGTCCAGAGTAAAGATTTGAGGCCTGAGTAAGATTTACTCTTGCCTGAAGATGTGTATCAATCAGCTGAGAACTTCCTAGTCCCGACGCCTGTCCCAGCTGATGCTCATTCAGTATAGGGATTGGCTGAGTATTTGAAGTCTGCTGAAAGGCAAGACTGGACTGTGCCTTGGCAAGTTCTTGGTGCTGGACAGCTGGGAAGTTGTGGATAGTTGTACCAGAGAGGACCACGGATGACTGGGAAAGACTGCTTTGCATAAAGGCTGGCTGCGATCTATAGGGTTGAATTGAAGAACTGAATAATTCCTGAGCCTGGGAAACAGCAGACCCAGCCCCCAAACTCAGTTGGGCTTGATGCTGCCCTTGCAGTGGGGCATAGATAGGGGTTGGAATCTGCTGAACCTATGTTGGCTGTGAGAGACCAGGTTGGAAGCCCTGCTGCTGAGCCAGGGATGGTGGAGCCAATCGAGCATGCTGCGTATTGAATAAATGACTTGTATCCATATAGAAGGCTGGGATTTGAGCTGCTGAGGACTGAGACACATAAACTTGTGGACTCTGCTGTTGCTGTGCAATAAGGGAAGGCATACACCTTAACTGTGAAAAAATGACTTGCAGAAGGTAGGCTGCTGGTTTGTAATTGTTGGAGTTTTACTTTACAAATATTAGGATGGTGTGATGTGGTTGTAGATTTGTACTCAGTGAAGAGGTAGTGTAATTACCAGCTCCTGATAGCAACGCTGTAGGAGTGACTGCCTCAACTGGCATCTGCGGCATTGATGCACTGGAAAATGAGCTGTAATTAGCAGTGCTTGGTCCACTGGCACTGCTGCTGACTCCACTCACAATTGGAGGTGCTATAGAAGTTACTGCGGACCCCTTTTCCCTTAGATTTGGAGAATTTTCTCATGCCTTCTGTGCAGACTCCATCTTGAAGGTAAGGCTGAAAGTAGTGGGAGGAACTGAAGTTAGGCTGGAGCTTTGTTGTATAATCTCCCTCTTAGGGAGGGGAAGGATGCTGGGCAGGGGCACATTATTAACCAAAGAGTCTTCCATCTTGGCATTGTTAGTACTCACAGTGCTAGGCAGAGAAGAGGAAGGTGTAGTGTAGTCTGTTACAGACTCCTTTGCAGCAGTACCATATTCTGGAGAGGACACTAAGGTCATTGCTCCTATTTCAGCAGACATTTCAGAGACTACTTTGGTTTCTTTCACTGTACCAGGATCTGTGCTTCTGACCACAGCTGGGCTTGGTTTCTCTTGTCCATCTGGCTCAACCTGTTGGGCATCTTTCACTTTTCTGTTTTTTAATGATCGTTTCTTTCCAATGGGACCAGGTTTATGTTCTTTGTTTTCAACCAGACTCAAGTATGGAAGCTTCTGAGCTTTAATGGGCCCTGCCCGAGGCTGTTTCTGACACTGCTCTTTAGGTTCAGGAACTTTATCAGTTGGTTTCTCTGAAAGCACAGGAACCACCTCATTTTCATTCTCGTTTGAGGCTGGAGCACCAAACTGAATTGTGTCAATTCCAATTTCAACACACTCTCTTGACCACTTCTTGTTCCCTCTGATGAAGTTGCTGATTCAAATGATGTTAAGGGCTTATTCCATGCACTGACTGAAGGTGGCTGAGGTGGACTAATAGGACCTATTTTTTTTTTTAGAAATATCACTCAGCACAGCTGGAGCAGCCACTTTGTTATCCCATTACTCAGCTATTGTTAGAGAGCCATGTGACTGTGAAGTGGGCATGGATTTCCCAGAGGCTACATAATCTGTGCCATTACATATCTGAGCTGAAGGTAATCTAATCGAAGGTGGTAGCTGCTTTGAAGATGGTATTGAAGGTGGACTTTGGACTAGTTTGTGGGTCTGCGTCTGTACCATTGATGCCGGGGGTAAGGCAGTAGATGCAGCTGAGGCTGGGGCAAGTGGAACTGAGGCTGTTGGGGGCTGCGGCCAGGACAGCTGGTGTTGAAATAGATGGCACAGTAGCTGAGACTACTGGGGCTGGAGAAGAAACTGAAGCTGGTGCTAGAGCTGAAGCAAGGATAGGAATTGAAGCTAAGGTGAGAATAGGGACAGAGACTGAAGTTGAGGCTGAGGCCAGGATAGGAGTCAGAGCTGGAACTGATGGTTGAGATGAAGAAGAGACTGTGACTGGAGGTGAAATGGATGCTGCAACTGGGGCTGAGGCTGAGGTTGGAACTGGAGCTGGGCAAGAAGTTAGAACTGGAGCTGGGGTTGACACTGCAACTAGAGTAGCTGCTGATGCCAGAATGGGAACTGGAGCTGGGGTGGAGGCAGGAAGTGCAGTTGCTGGGGATGTCAGGACTGGAACAGAGGAAGAGACTGGAACTGGCACAGAGGGTGGAGCTTGCACTTGCTGAGTCCCAGTAGCTTGTTTTTTGGCAAACATTGGAGGAAGCTTAGAAGTCTGATTTCTTCCCTTTTCACTTATATTTTTTTGCTCCATACCTGGACGACTTGTTCTTACTTCTTCTGGGGTTCCTCATTTTGTTCTTACTTCTTCTGGGGTTCCTCTTTTGCTGTTTTTAAGATACAACTTCAGTAAAGCCATCATCATTCAAATTTGACTGGGGATCTTCAATTACAATTACTTCTGCATGATCATCAATGATAACAACACTTGCATAATTGTTGAGATCAAACTGGGACAGAGCAATACTAATGTAATGTCTTTAAACCTAAAGTGCAATTCAACACTAAAAGGAAAACGTTGCTGATTCGTTTCTCTGGAAGAACAGAGACACATTCAGTTTCCAATGTGTTTTGTGTAGCCTCTGTGTTAAAGTCGTGTTCTTTCTGCTAGAACACATTACACAGTGTTGTGTGAAATGTGAATGTGAATGTACGTGAAAGTAAGTTCAATCAGTGTCCGGGCATAAAGGAAATCAATTACCCACAGAATTTACAAAATGCCTTTAATACCTGGTGAGACACACTCTTGGTTTCCTGTAGAAAACGTACCTCTATCACCTAATATCTTTAAACTAAAAGTGCAATTGAACACTAAAAGGAAAACTTTCCTGATTCGTTTCTCTGGAAGAACACAGACGTGTTCAGTTTCCAATGTGTTTTGTGTAACGTCTATGTTAAAGTAGTTTTCTTTCTGCTATAACACATTACACAGTGCTGTGCGAAACATGAATGTGAATATATGTGAAAGTAAGTTTAATCAGTGTCTGGTCCTAAAGGAAATCCATTACATATAGAAGTTACAAACTGCTATTAAAACTTGGTGAGAAACACTCTTAGTTTCCTCTACAAAATGCACCTCTATCGCCTAATGTGTTTAAACTAAATGTACTGTTACGCACTAAAAGGAACACTTTCCTGATAAGCTTTTCTGAAATGAACACCTGCATTCACTCTTCACTGTTTTTTGTGTAGCTTCTATGTTAAATTAGTTTCTTTCCACTATAACGCATTGCACACAGTCAGAGAAATGTGATTGCCAAAGTATGTGAAAGTAAGTTCAAAGAGTGTCCTGTGATAAAGTAAATCAATTCCACATAGCACTTCCTAACTGCCTTTGAAATATGGCAAGAAACACTGTTGGTTCCTTCTATCAAATGCACTGTTATCACCTAATTAATGTGTTTAAATTACAAGTACAACTGAACACGAAAAGGAACATTTTCCTGACTCGTTTCTCAGAAAGAAAACACACACATTCACTCTCCAATGTGTCTTGTGTAGCATGTATGTTATAGTAGTGTATTTTCTGCCATAACACTTTGCACAGTGTTGTGTGAAATATGAATGTGAATGTACGTGAGAGTAAGTTCAATCAGTGTCTAGTCATAAAGAATATCCATTATGCCTAGAAGTTCAAACTGCCTTTAAAACATTGGAGAAACACTCTTGGTTTCCTCTACAAAACAGCCCTCTATAGCCTAATTTCTTTAAAGTTAAAGTCCAATTTAACACTGAAAGAAAAACTTTCCTTATTATTTCCTCTGGAAGAACAGAGATGCATTCAGTTTCCAATGTGTTTTGTGTAGCATATATGGTAAAGTAGTTTTCTTTCTGCTATAACACATTATAGAGTGTTGTGTGAAATGTGAAAGCAACAGTGCTTGAAAGTAACTTCAAACAGTATCTGGTCATAATCAATAACACATAGAACTTACTTACTGCCTTTAAAACGCAGTTTGGGGGACCTACTTCCCCCTCTTGTTCAATTATTGTTGTGGTAGGAGGACAACCTTATCTTCTTCACCATATTCCACCACTTAGTTCCATTTTTAGGGTGTTTCTCTCACCCATATCTTTTTGATAGTGCCAGCATGTTCTGTACCCTTATTGGAAAGGGATCTTCTAACTAAGTTGGGAAATTCTATTTCCTTCTCCCCCATCCATCCAAACCCAAGCTCATCAGCAGCACCTCTACTCCCTCTTCTATCCAGTCAACCTACTAAGTCCAACATTGTTTCCTTTGCCAGTTTCCCAAGTAGATGAAAGGGTCTGGGATGTCCAGACTCTTGGATGTCCCTCTGTTGCTAAACATCATTCTCCTGTTGTCATCCAATTACTGGACTCTACCAGATGTCCAGTAACAGAAGATATTTTCCTTTACCTGTACAGATCCTGACACCAACATTTTTACTCAACCTACCTGGACTGTTCTACCTCAGGGATTCTGGGACAGCCCACACCTATTTGGCCAGGTCCTTGTTTATTATTTACTTTATCTCTCCTTAAGTCTAAGATTGTCCATTATGTAGACGACATTCTTCTCTGTAGTCTCTCTGTAAAAATTAGCCAAGCTGACATCTCTGCTCTCCTAAATTACCTGTCTAAGTAATTAGGGGCCTTAGGGGCAAGTGTAGGCCCCTTCAGCTCTTAGGGGCCTATACTTGTCTCATCCTCCCCAGGACATTCTTACTCTACAACCTGAATCCCCACTCTCACACCCTGACACTCATCAATTTCTGTCCTATCTTCACTAACTATTTCTTCCTAACAGCTAATTTTTGTCTTATTTTGTTAAAACCCACCTACAGACTACTCCTGAGGACTTAAGTTTCTTAAAATCTATCACTGTTCTTGCAAAATCTGCCAGATGTCAGACTCTAATTGTAGGTAGCACACCTTTTCCTACCCATCAAGCTAGAAGTTGTCTTCTGGAACCAACTAACAACTTGACTTTACCCACCTGCCTACTGCTAGTTGTGCCAAGCACCTCTTAGTCTTAGTAGACACCATCGCTGAGCCTCTTAGTTGCTCAGACACTTTCTGACTTCCTCCTCTGAGAGATCATCCTGGCCTCCCTCTATTCTTGAATTCACTTCCCAAATTTCTCAAACTCTATCTAAAACTCCACACATTTCCTGGCATTTTCATATTCTCTACCACCCCCAGTCTTCAGAAAAAGGTAGAAAGAACTAACAGCTCCCCCAAAATCACTCTTGTCCAACTGTCACAGGAACTTCACCTTGATTGGGTAATACTCCTACCTTTGGTTATTTTTTAGGCTATGAGCTCTCCCCAAGCAACCTCTCTTCATCTTACCTTTCAAACTCTTGTATGGACATCTAGTCCTAACTCTCAGTCTTTCACCTAAATACTCTCCCCTCCTTGACACTTATCCCATTACTTTGCAACTTCCACTCTCTCCTATGGAACTTTGCTGATCACCATCTACCATGGCCACATGCTGTCCCCTACCCACTGACTGTCAATATTGGAGAGTAAGTTCTTCTATACCCTCCAGATAATTGGCCCTCACCTCTCTCTCCTAATGGCAGGGCCCTTTCAAGGACTCTACTCTCTTAAACTCAAGAAGATGTTGAAACCATGCATCTTGTCCCCAATCCCAGAAAAATGAAACTCCAGTCTGGCATCTGCACTCAACCCCACTTTATTAGATATGGGCTTCTTTCTCATCCTCCCCTTGCTGTTCATTTCCACCCAGGGTAGCTCTTACATCTGGAGATTCGAGGTTCAAGAAACCCCCACTGATAACAGTCTTTCTTAATAGGGTCAGGAAACAGCTCCATAGCCAGATGCGGGGAGCCGATCCCTATATCCATCATTCCATCTAAATATTGCGATCTCTTTGTTTGCTTCCTCTTTGACCAAAAGAAAGATTATTGTGGAAAAATAGCCAGACAAATTTGAGGGCTACCAATATCAGTTTTGCCAGATACATATGTTAGGATCATGGACCAATCATTTCTTTTATCAGCAAAGCAATACCCTCTTCTTCTATATGCAAGACTCATGGAATCCCAAGTGGGAAACAGGAGTGATTGGTAAGCTCTACCTTAAAAACCAAGTACGGTCCCCAGTGTATACACATCCAGAGAAAATTTGTCTCAACTGCCCAATCTCTACATATCAAAAAAATAGAAGAAGTAATCAGACACTCCTCTGAGATCCTTACCTCCTTAACATCCCACCTCACAAATGGCACTAACTTGTCATTTCATCTTTTGCTTCAGACACTGACCTCAGTGTACCAACTCCTTAATGTCACCCAACCTGGTTGCTTTAAAGACTGCTGGCTATGTGTATCTCCTGAAACTAATCCACAATTGTCACAGCCTCTCCAGTGATCCTTCCAAGTAACCTCACCTCACCTTTTATCAGCTACTCTAACTTCCATGTTGCCATGACCCCATACTTTTTTCTCTAGCCCTTTTAATGGCATGGCAAACTATTTTAAGACACCCAGGATATGTTCTGTAGGAATGCTAAACTCCCTAGACTGCAATAGAACCACAACCCTTGATACCTCATCTCTGTCACAACACCCTACAGTCCAAAACCCATCAATTCTTTCTGGCACTCAGTTATATCATCACTTACCTGCCAGCTGGTCAGGAGTTTGCACATTGGTGTTCCTTTTCCCTGAACTAGGAGTAATTCATTGAAAAAAGCCTCTACCAATCCCAGTTTTGACACAATATCTGCCCAAAATGATAAGAGGGGGCAGTTCAGGTTGTGCTACTCCTGGTCACTGTAGGAGTAGCTATAGGTACTGGTACTGGACCAGCAGGGCCTACTACTTCCCTAATCCTACACAGGAAGTTTTCTTCCCAGCTTGACTATGGTTTTCAAGGAGTGTCTGAAACAATGTTCACCATTCAGAAACATATTGACTCTTTGGCAGGGGACTAGATGTCCTGACAGCTAAAGAAGGTGGTCTTTGCCTGTTTCTCCCACAAGAATGCTGTTTCTATGTCAATAAATTTGAGATAGTAAGAAATAAAATCCAGCAGCTAAAATCAGACATTCAGAATTTCAGGGAACAATGTGAGGTCTCCAATTCCTAGTTTTTTTGAAAACCCTATATGAAAATGGATATTGCCCTTCATAACAGCTCTTCTCCTCATTTTCCTGGTGTCGTTATTTCCTCCCTGCCTTATTAACCTTGTTTCCACATCCCTTCAACAAAAAAATTAAAAAATTTCTAACCAAACTATCAGTTCCTTTTACAGGATTACCAGCCTCTCTGCACAGAGGAGCCTCATGCAGTTGACTATCAAGTGGACCCCAGACAGACAGTGGTGGCACACACCTTTAATCTCAGCACTTGGGAGGCAGAGGCAGGTGGATTTCTGAGTTCAAGGCCAGCCTGGTCTACAGAGTGAGTTCCAGGACAGTCAGGGCTATACAGAGAAACCCTATCTCAAAAAACAAAACAAACAAACAAACAAAAAAGTGGACCCTGATGATGAAAGTCAGCTAAACCGCAAAACTGACAAAGCCCCTACACAGCATGAAGGGGTTTAAGAAGTCCAATGCCCTATTCCCCTTTCACTATCGGCTTCCCCACACACCCACTTTTTTCTCTCTTTATTAGAAAAAAGGGAGGTATATTAGCATCAGAAGTGATTTACAACTATCCTCTGAATCCAGCAATGACATCATCCTTAGGCAACAAGGCCCCTCTTGTATCTTTGTCATGACAACCAGCACACACTCACAGCACATGCCTCACCCACATTACTTGTGCACAGTGATATGCAACAAGGCCCCTCTTGTATCTTTGTCATGACAACCAGCACACACTCACAGCACATGCCTCACCCACATTACTTGTGCACAGTGATATGCATCATTAATTACCTGGCATCTACATCAGATCCTGAATAAAAGACAGAGATTCCATCCCTTCCCACTCTTTTTCTTCTTTTCCTCGATTCTTCCCCCATCTAATAAAAAACCCTTCTTGTGGGATTGTGCTGGCCTGGAGTGATCTATCCAGAAAGGAACCACCTTTCAACTGAGTTTGTTTACATTCAGAAAGGAACCTGTGATGGTTAGTGTTAAGAACTTCACACAAGCTAGAGTCATTTGGGAAGAAGGATTCTCAATTGACAAGATACCTTCGTAAGACTGGTCTGAAAGCAAATCTGTGGTTCAGTTTCTTAATAGTGATTTTTTTGTGACTTGCATGGCTTGGGTTCTCAAACTTCAGTAGAGCCTATGAAAAATGAAGAGAAGACGGACACAGAAACAAACATTCAGTAAAATTAGAAAATGTTCTAACACCCCCCTCCCCAACTAAGAACTTAAGTATGTTTATTAGGTATGGCTCAGAGGTAGGACTTAGCTAGTCTCTCTGGGAGGTCTCTAAGGTGACTGCTTTCAGGCTGTAAACATCCTGGGAGAGGAAGCTGCAGTTGCTATCTTGCACACCCTGATCAATCTTATAAACACCCAGACTCAGACTCACAAGGAAAGCTATGCCATTTCTCTTGGGCCTGGTCTATATAAAGAGTCAGCTTTGCTAATTGTTCTATATGTCCAAGTCTTTGAAATTCCTAGCATGGTCATGGCCTTGCCAAAATACACATTATTCAGAAATTCCTCTGCACCATACAGTGATTGATGTCAGAGAACCCAGCCAATGCAGGTGGTACCATGATCTAGGACTGAGCAAAGGAATGCAGACCAAGCCAGTAAACAGCAATCCTATATGATCTCTGCATTAGGTCCTGTCTCCAAGACCCCAGTTCACTTGAATTCTTTTTTGTTTTTAATCTATCAGAATGACTTTATTTAAGTACACTGGGTCCCACGAGGCTTTGCAAGTCTGTGCAAGGACAGACTTGGTCTAATAGGGGTGAGTTGGTTAAGTGCACTGCAATCCATGGGTTGCCACACTGATTCTACACACAATAGCTTTGCTTTACATCTGGCAGGGGAATAAGATGGTGGAGAAAGAATACTGTCTGGAATCTGGAACTGAGATGAGACTTGGTATCACTGATGATGGTGCTGGTGAAGACAGGCTCACTCTAGCTTTGTACCGAGTACAAAGGTGCTTGGACCACTTCTGAGAGCAAAGCTGGAGTCCATCAGAGTGCACTTTGGTCTGGCCTCTTCTCTTCATTCTGACCAAACCAGAAGGGGCCTCCCTGACACTTTGACTTAGTTGCCTGGTCAATTAGAGTGGCAAAAGACAACATGGTTAAATGCAGCTTGCTTTGTGTTAAAGGGTCTAGATCTCCAACACACCTCCCTCTCAAGGGGCCACTGCCAAAAAGTGATGCTACTTCCTGTCTTAGAAAATCCAACCAAAAAAAAAAAAAAGAAAAGAAAATCCAACCACAACTAACCTGCTATTCTAGAGCAGTGAGCAAGTGGGGCTAGGAGAAAGAAAGAGGCTGGCTGGGGTGCCTTCATGTGCAGCCTCCAATCTCACAGGGTCCCGAAGCCCATGACTTCTGTCAGTTTACCATCAGCAGGAAAGGACAGAGCCCCTGATACTGTGGAAAGCCTAGGTGCTGTAAACATTAGTGTAAGCAAGGTGACCGGTGGGCAGGAGACAGAGAGCCCTCTCTGAAGTCCCTTAGTGAACAAACACAACAAAACTTTGGTGATGGCATCAAAACCAGGATATATGAGAAGCAAACAGCAGGACCTGAAGCCCACAGTCCTTACATTTTCCCTGGACCCCTGGATGTGGCTGGGGCTTGTAAATTAACCCTGAAGCTATCTCTTGTCCTCAAATGCCCAGTGTGGTCCTAATTCCTACCTGGTTCCCAGGTGGACATGAGTGTACCCTGCTTTTTCCTGAACCTAGGCTCTAACCATTGCTAGAGTGCTTTTTTTAGTCTCCCAAACACAAACTAAAACAAAACCAGACAGAACTTAACCCATGCCCCAGTTCTCTCTTGATCCAGAGGTACAGACAGCACAGAATGACAAACAGGAGAGACAGCAACTGCCTCCGGCCTCAGGGCACTCACTCAGGGGTGAGGAGGGGCCAGCCCAGCCAATATTGGCAACAACAAGGTCTCTCTATGGTAGTAACCATAGTTCCACACAGCTAGACAAAGACCTGGCTGAGAACAGAGTGGGCCTCTTCCAGAGCTCTTCTAGTAAGGGGCCAGTTAGTAGTCAACCCCCAGGCCTCAGACCATCATCACCATGGTGGGTAGTTCAATGTCCTCTGGGCCACATGGCACTCAATAGTCACATACACTCAGACCACACCCACACACTCACTCATACACACAGGCAGTTCCTCTCAAACACTCCAATTCAAGAAAGAGAGTTGTAAAGTGCAGGTAATGTCAGTGGTGGTGATGTTGATTTTCCTGTGGATAGATCGAGCACCGTCTTCTTCATATTTCTTTTGAGAGACCCACATCTTCTTAAAGGTGTCTAGAGAAGCTAGGATAGAGTCTCCAATCAATGTGGAATATAGCCTCTCCTGGTGTGCAGATATTCTGATCTTCACATCTTTTGGAACTAGTTTCTTCACTTCACTCAGTAGCCTGTCTCCAAAACCTTTGAACAGAGTAGAATCTCCTGAGAGGACAATGTTGGAAAAAAGTGTATGTTATAAATCCATGTCTGACTTCTGGATATGAAACACCAGCACTTTCCTCAACAATCAAGTCTGGCCTGAACAGCAGCTCAGTGGCCCGGAACCTGGAAGGGGCGATCTCAATGGTACTGCCATCAGCAGGTACTAGTGAGCCTTCTCCGTCTCCAGTGGGGGTTTATGGACAGGTAGCAAGCTCTTTCCTTTATGGCCTTGACAATCTCAAACTCGGAGGAGGAGTAGAAATCATTGCCCTCCTTCCATAGGTAGAGGCAGGAGAAGTATGAGACATCTTGGCCAGTAATGTCGATGTGCATGATAGAGTGAGGTATGGTGAAGCCTTCATAAATCAGGACCGCATGGGTGATGCCTCCCCAGTATCTAACACCAGGCCTGTGGTTCTGCCTGTGGCATAAAGGCTAAGCACAGTTTGCATGGAGATGAAGAGAGTTGGCACACTGAAGGTCTCAAAGAAAACTTCTGTAGCTCATTCCTGGTTTTTTCAAGGGTTTAAAGGCACCTCTGTCATTATCAGACTGCTCCTCTGAGAAAGTCTGCAGCTGGTCTTTAGAATAGACATATTGCTAGATGCATTCCATGTCACTCCAGTCCTTGACAATGCCATGTTCCATGGGGTAGCAGACTAACAGCAGCCCCCAGTGATCCTCAGCTTTGGGGCCAATGAAGATGTCACCTTTGAGGGCTCCTGCCATGACAGGAACATGTTTGGGTCTGCCCACATAGTTTGAAAAGCAGTATTTGGGGATCTGATCACCAGCAAAACCAGCTTTAATCACACTGAATCTGTTGTCAAACACAACAAGCTGGTTGGCGATCACATAGTAGGATTCCATGGCAGAGGGATCTTTCCCTCTGAGAAAGGAACTGCCAGCCCAGTTGGCAGCAAACGCCACTGACCTCATTTGAATTCTTGCTCTGACTTTCACAGCAGTGGACTCTTAGAGGAAAATGAAAGAAACCCTTTCTACTCTAAGTTGATTTTGGTCACATTTTATCATAGCAATAGAAATCCTAACAGAAACAGAGCCACCATGACTGACAAGTCATTAGGATACCCCTGTAAAGCCCAACCAACTCCATTTTTCCATTTATGAAATTCTTAGGGAAATGGATGGATCTGGAGAATATCATCCTGAGTGAGGTAACCCAATCACAAAAGAACAC
>JADRCC010461903.1:0-16502 GCA_019843855.1 Hylomyscus alleni
AAAAAAAAATAAGCTAGCAATTTCGGTTGGGGTGACCTCGGAGAACAGAAAAACCTCCGAATGATTTTAGTCAAGACTCACAAGTCAAAACAATTACATAAATCTTATTGACCCAAAACTTTTTGATCAACGGACCAAGTTACCCTAGGGATAACAGCGCAATCCTATTTAAGAGTTCATATCGACAATTAGGGTTTACGACCTCGATGTTGGATCAGGACATCCCAATGGTGCAGAAGCTATTAATGGTTCGTTTGTTCAACGATTAAAGTCCTACGTGATCTGAGTTCAGACCGGAGCAATCCAGGTCGGTTTCTATCTATTAACAATTTTTCCCAGTACGAAAGGACAAGAAAAATAGAGCCTCCTTAATGATCAAGTGCTCTTAACCTAATTTATGAATAAAATCTCAATACTATAGGTAAGTACAACTACAACTTAACCTAGACAAGGTTATTAGGGTGGCAGAGCCAGGAAATTGCGTAAGATTTAAAACCTTGTTCCCAGAGGTTCAAATCCTCTCCCTAATAGTGTACTTTATTAATGTATTAACCCTCCTCATCCCTATCCTGATCGCTATAGCCTTCCTAACCTTAGTAGAACGAAAAATTCTAGGCTATATACAACTACGAAAAGGCCCCAACATCGTGGGCCCATATGGGACCCTTCAACCATTTGCAGACGCCATAAAACTATTTATAAAAGAACCTATACGCCCTCTAACAACCTCCATTTCACTATTCATTATTGCACCAACTCTATCTCTCTCCCTCGCATTAAGCCTATGGATTCCACTACCCCTACCTCACCCCTTAATTAATCTAAACCTGGGAGTCCTATTTATCCTAGCAACATCAAGTCTATCCGTTTATTCCATTCTATGATCAGGCTGAGCTTCCAACTCAAAATATTCTCTATTCGGCGCTCTACGAGCAGTCGCCCAAACAATCTCCTACGAAGTAACAATAGCTATTATTTTACTCTCAGTCTTATTAATAAGTGGCTCATTCTCCCTACAGATATTAATCGTGACCCAAGAACAAATATGACTAATCATCCCAACCTGACCCATGGCTATAATATGATTTATTTCAACCTTAGCAGAAACAAACCGAGCACCATTTGACCTTACAGAAGGGGAATCAGAACTTGTATCAGGCTTCAACGTTGAATACGCAGCCGGCCCCTTCGCATTATTCTTCATAGCTGAATATACCAATATTATCTTAATAAACGCCCTCACAACTATTATCTTTCTAGGCCCTCTCCACAATATTAACTCACCAGAACTCTACTCAACCAACTTCATAATAGAAACACTAATTTTATCAGCTTCATTCTTATGAATTCGAGCATCATACCCCCGATTTCGCTACGACCAACTTATGCACCTCCTATGAAAAAATTTTCTCCCACTTACATTAGCATTCTGCACATGACATATTTCATTACCAATCTTCATAGCAAGCATTCCCCCTTACCTCTAGAAATATGTCTGACAAAAGAGTTACTTTGATAGAGTAAATTATAGAGGTTTAAATCCTCTTATTTCTAGGATTATAGGAATTGAACCTACTCTTAAGAATCCAAAATTCTCCGTGCTACCTATACACCCCATCCTAACAGCTAGTAAGGTCAGCTAATTAAGCTATCGGGCCCATACCCCGAAAACGTTGGTTTAAATCCTTCCCGTACTAATAAACCCCATCACCATTATCATTATTTATTTTACTATCTTTATAGGCCCCATAATTACAATAGCCAGTAACAATCTAATACTAATATGAGTTGGCCTAGAAATAAGCCTTCTAGCAATTGTTCCCTTACTAATTAACAAAAAAAACCCACGATCAACTGAAGCCGCAACAAAATATTTCATCACACAAGCAACAGCCTCCATAATTATTTTACTTGCCATTGTACTCAACTATAAACAACTAGGTACATGAACACTTCATCAACAAACAAACATCACAATACTTAATATAATATTAATTTCCCTATCAATAAAACTTGGTCTAGCCCCATTCCACTATTGACTTCCTGAAGTTACACAAGGAATCCCCTTACATATTGGCTTAATCCTCCTCACATGACAAAAAATCGCCCCTCTATCCATCTTATACCAAATTCATCACCTCCTCAACCCAACAATTATCTTAACCCTCGCCATCCTATCAATCTTTATAGGGGCCTGAGGAGGCTTAAACCAAACACAAACACGAAAAATTATAGCATACTCATCAATTGCTCACATAGGCTGAATACTAGCTATCCTTCCATACAACCCTAACCTTACCCTTCTAAACCTTATTATTTACATTATACTAACTATCCCCCTATTCATAATCTTAATATTTAACTCCTCTACAATAATCTCCTCTATTTCTCTCTTATGAAATAAAATGCCAATAATTCTAACAATAACTTCCCTACTTTTACTCTCCCTAGGGGGCCTCCCCCCACTAACAGGATTCTTACCCAAATGGGCTATTATTTCAGAATTACTAAAAAACAACTGCACAATCATAGCAACGCTAATAGCTATAATGGCCCTTCTAAATCTATTCTTCTACACACGATTAATCTACTCCACCTCTTTAACAATATTCCCAACTAATAACAGCTCCAAAATAATTTCACACCATGAAACTCTCAAACATAACTTCATACTACCTATCTTAACAGTTATAAGCACACTAACCCTCCCACTTTCACCCCAACTTATTTTATAGAAGTTTAGGATATACAGTCCAAGAGCCTTCAAAGCTCTAAGAAAACAACTAAGTTTAACTTCTGATAAGGACTGTAGGACTATATTCTACATCTATTGAATGCAAATCAATTACTTTAATTAAGCTAAGACCTTTTCTAGATTGGCAGGATTTAAACCTACGAAACTTTAGTTAACAGCTAAACACCCTACTTCTGGCTTCAATCTACTTCTCCCGCCTATCAGAAAAGGGGCGGGAGAAGCCTTAGTAGAGTAATTTCTCTACCTCTTCGAATTTGCAATTCGACATGGAAACCACCTTAAGGCTTGGTAAAAAGAGGGCTCAAACCTCTGTGCTTAGATTTACAGTCTAATGCCTGCTCGGCCATTTTACCTATGTTCGTAAATCGTTGATTATTTTCAACTAACCACAAAGATATTGGTACTTTATACCTACTATTTGGGGCATGAGCAGGAATAGTAGGAACAGCACTAAGTATCCTAATTCGAGCAGAACTTGGCCAACCAGGGGCTCTTTTAGGAGATGATCAGATCTATAACGTCATTGTAACAGCCCACGCATTCGTCATAATTTTCTTCATAGTTATGCCTATAATGATCGGGGGATTTGGAAACTGACTTGTCCCATTAATGATTGGAGCTCCTGACATAGCATTCCCGCGAATAAATAATATAAGTTTTTGACTTCTCCCCCCATCCTTCCTCCTTCTCCTAGCATCCTCTATAGTAGAAGCCGGGGCAGGCACAGGATGAACAGTCTATCCACCTTTAGCAGGTAATCTAGCTCACGCTGGAGCATCCGTAGACCTAACCATTTTTTCTTTACATTTAGCCGGAGTCTCCTCTATCCTAGGGGCTATTAACTTTATTACCACTATTATCAATATAAAACCCCCAGCTATAACTCAATATCAAACACCACTATTCGTATGATCCGTACTCATTACAGCCGTTCTTCTTCTTCTTTCACTCCCAGTTCTAGCTGCAGGAATTACAATATTATTAACAGACCGAAACCTTAATACAACATTTTTTGACCCTGCTGGCGGAGGAGACCCTATCCTCTATCAACACCTATTCTGATTTTTTGGTCACCCAGAAGTCTATATCCTAATTCTCCCCGGATTTGGCATTATTTCACATGTAGTTACTTACTACTCTGGAAAAAAAGAACCATTCGGATATATAGGAATAGTATGGGCCATAATATCCATTGGCTTCCTGGGCTTCATTGTATGGGCCCACCACATATTTACAGTAGGCTTAGACGTAGATACTCGGGCTTATTTTACCTCAGCTACCATAATTATTGCCATCCCAACAGGAGTAAAAGTATTTAGTTGATTAGCAACACTACATGGAGGAAACATTAAATGATCGCCAGCCATACTATGGGCTTTAGGTTTTATTTTCCTATTTACAGTAGGGGGTCTAACCGGAATTGTCTTATCAAATTCTTCCTTAGATATTGTACTCCACGATACTTACTATGTAGTAGCCCATTTCCATTATGTCCTATCCATAGGGGCAGTATTCGCTATCATAGCAGGCTTCGTCCACTGATTCCCTTTATTTTCAGGCTATACTCTAGATGATACATGAGCAAAAGCTCACTTTGCCATTATATTTGTAGGAGTAAACATAACATTCTTCCCCCAACATTTTCTAGGCCTATCAGGAATACCACGACGTTACTCTGATTACCCAGATGCTTACACTACATGAAACACAGTCTCCTCTATAGGATCCTTCATTTCATTAACAGCCGTACTAGTTATAATTTTCATAATCTGAGAAGCCTTCGCCTCTAAACGAGAAGTATTAACAGTTTCTTATTCCTCAACCAATCTAGAGTGACTTCACGGCTGCCCACCCCCTTACCATACATTTGAAGAGCCCTCTTACGTAAAAGTAAAATAAGAAAGGAAGGATTCGAACCCCCTAAAACTGATTTCAAGCCAGCTCCATAACCACTATGTCTTTCTCAATAAGATATTAGTAAAAATATTACATAACTTTGTCAAAGTTAAATTATAGAGTTAAATCTATATATCTTATATGGCATATCCGTTTCAACTAGGCTTACAAGACGCTACCTCCCCCATTATAGAAGAACTTATAAATTTTCATGATCACACATTAATAATTGTATTCCTAATTAGCTCTTTAGTTCTTTACATTATCTCCCTTATACTAACAACAAAACTAACTCACACAAACACAATAGATGCTCAAGAAGTAGAAACAATCTGAACCATTCTACCAGCAGCAATTCTAATCCTAATTGCCCTCCCATCACTACGAATCCTTTACATAATAGATGAGATCAATAACCCTGCACTGACAGTAAAAACTATAGGCCATCAATGATACTGAAGCTATGAGTATACAGACTATGAAGACCTGTGCTTTGACTCCTACATAACTCCCACAAACGAACTTAAACCAGGCGAACTTCGCCTTCTAGAAGTAGACAATCGAGTTGTTCTTCCAATAGAACTCCCAATCCGTATACTAATCTCATCTGAAGACGTTTTACATTCCTGAGCAGTACCTTCATTAGGACTAAAGACTGATGCAATCCCCGGACGTCTAAACCAAGCCACAGTTACATCAAATCGACCAGGATTATTCTATGGTCAATGCTCCGAAATCTGTGGCTCAAACCATAGCTTTATACCAATCGTTCTTGAAATAGTACCCCTAAAATATTTCGAAAGTTGATCAGCCTCAATAATCTAATCTCACTACGAAGCTAAGAGCGTTAACCTTTTAAGTTAAAATTAGAGACCCTAAATCTCCATAGTGAATGCCACAACTAAATACATCTACATGATTCACTACCATTATCTCCTCCCTAGTAACTCTATTTGTTCTATTTCAATTAAAAATCTCTATACAAACTTTCCCTGCTCCCCCCTCTACAAAAGTCTTTATAGCTCAAAAAACAAAAACCCCTTGAAAATCAAAATGAACGAAAATCTATTTGCCTCTTTCATCACTCCAACAGTAATAGGATTACCTATCGTCGTAACTATTATCATATTCCCCTCTATTCTTTTTCCATCATCAGAACGCCTTATTAGCAATCGCCTACATTCATTCCAACACTGACTTATTAAACTTATTATTAAACAAATAATACTCATTCATACACCAAAAGGACGAACTTGAGCTTTAATAATTGTCTCATTAATTATATTTATTGGCTCTACCAACCTCCTGGGACTTTTACCACACACATTTACCCCCACTACCCAACTGTCCATAAACTTAAGTATAGCTATCCCTTTATGAGCAGGAGCTGTAATTCTAGGCTTCCGCCATAAATTAAAAACTTCCTTAGCCCATTTTCTTCCACAAGGAACCCCAATCTCCTTAATCCCTATACTAATCATTATTGAAACAATCAGCCTATTCATTCAACCTATAGCTCTAGCAGTCCGACTTACAGCAAACATCACTGCAGGTCACCTATTGATGCACTTAATCGGAGGCGCTACGTTAGTTCTAATAAACATTAGCCCTCCTACGGCCACCATTACATTTATTATCCTTTTACTATTAACTATACTAGAATTTGCCGTCGCCCTGATTCAAGCCTACGTATTTACCCTACTAGTGAGCCTATATCTACATGATAATACATAATGACCCACCAAACGCATGCCTACCACATAGTTAATCCAAGCCCCTGACCATTAACAGGAGCATTTTCAGCACTACTTCTAACATCAGGACTAGTAATATGATTTCACTATAATTCAACAGTTCTCCTAACTTTAGGTTTATTGGCCAACCTCTTAACAATATATCAATGATGGCGAGATATTATCCGTGAAGGAACATATCAAGGACACCACACCCCTATTGTACAGAAAGGACTTCGATATGGCATAATTCTATTTATCATCTCCGAAGTCTTCTTCTTCGCCGGGTTCTTCTGAGCTTTCTACCACTCCAGTCTAGTCCCCACTCATGATCTAGGAGGTTGCTGACCACCAACAGGAATCATACCACTCAATCCTCTAGAAGTACCTCTCCTAAATACATCAGTTCTCCTCGCATCAGGAGTCTCAATTACATGAGCTCACCACAGCTTAATAGAAGGCAAACGTAACAACATAAACCAAGCCCTATTCATTACTATCATACTAGGACTATATTTTACCTTACTTCAAGCCTCAGAATATTTCGAAACTTCCTTTTCCATCTCAGATGGAATTTATGGGTCTACTTTCTTCATAGCAACAGGATTTCATGGCCTACATGTAATTATTGGATCAACATTCCTAATCGTTTGTCTTCTACGACAGCTAAAATTTCATTTTACATCCAAACATCACTTCGGATTTGAAGCAGCAGCATGATACTGACATTTTGTAGATGTAGTTTGACTGTTCCTATATGTATCTATCTATTGATGAGGATCCTACTCTCTTAGTATAAGAAATATGACTGACTTCCAATTAGTTGATTCTGATAAACCTCAGAAGAGAGTAATAAACCTGCTAATCATCCTAACTACAAATATTATTTTATCACTAACTTTAATCCTAGTAGCATTCTGATTACCCCAAATAAATCTCTATTCAGAAAAAGCAAATCCTTATGAGTGTGGCTTTGACCCAACAAGCTCCGCACGACTTCCTTTCTCAATAAAATTTTTTCTAGTAGCCATCACATTTTTATTATTTGACCTAGAAATTGCCTTACTTTTACCACTCCCATGAGCAATACAAACTACCAACATTATAACAATAACATCCATAGCTTTAATTTTAATAACCATTTTATCAATTGGCCTCGCCTACGAATGATTACAAAAAGGACTAGAATGAACAGAATAATTGGTAGTTAGTTTAATTAAAATTAATGATTTCGACTCATTAGATTATGATCTTATTTCATAACTACCAATATGACATCAACCTATCTTAACCTAACTCTAGCCTTTACTTTATCTCTAATAGGAACCTTAATATTCCGCTCTCACCTTATATCAACTCTACTATGCCTAGAAGGAATAATACTATCTTTATTCATTATAACTTCTATAACTACCCTAAATGCCAACTCAATAATTTCAATACCTATCCCAATTACTATTCTAGTATTTGCAGCATGCGAAGCAGCAGTCGGACTTGCCCTTCTAGTAAAAATTTCAAATACATACGGAACAGACTTTGTACAAAACCTTAACCTTTTACAATGCTAAAAATTATCATTCCATCACTTATATTACTCCCACTAACCTGACTATCTTCTCCAAAAAAAGTCTGAACTAATGTAACCTCCTACAGCTTCCTAATTAGCCTTACTAGCCTCACATTATTATGACAGAATGATGTAAACAATATTAACTTTTCTCCAATATTCTTCTCAGACCCACTATCTTCCCCCTTAATCATTTTAACAACTTGACTCCTTCCTCTTATACTGATAGCTAGCCAAAATCATTTAAAAAAAGAAAAAATAACTTACCAAAAATTATATATTTCAATATTAATTAGCTTACAAATTCTATTAACTATAACATTTTCCTCTACTGAGCTCATTATATTTTACATTTTATTTGAAGCCACACTAATTCCAACCTTAATTATTATTACTCGATGAGGAAACCAAACAGAACGCCTGAATGCAGGACTTTATTTTTTATTCTACACACTAATTGGCTCCATCCCACTTCTGATTGCCCTGGTTTTTATCCAAAATTCAACGGGATCCCTCAACTTCATAATCTTATCGTTACTAAATAGTCCAATCCAAAACTCCTGATCTAATAATATTCTATGATTAGCATGTATATTAGCATTTCTAATCAAAATACCCCTATACGGAGTTCATCTCTGACTTCCCAAAGCCCATGTAGAAGCCCCTATCGCAGGGTCCATAATCCTAGCTGCCATCCTTCTAAAACTTGGGGGTTATGGCATGATACGAATTTCCATCATCCTAGGCCCCCTAACAGAGCACATAGCCTACCCATTTATCTTATTATCCCTATGAGGAATAATTATAACAAGCTCGATTTGTTTGCGACAAACAGACCTCAAATCATTAATCGCTTACTCTTCAGTTAGCCATATGGCTTTAGTCATCGCATCCATTCTAATTCAAACCCCATGAAGCTTCATAGGAGCTACAGCACTTATAATTGCCCACGGTCTAACCTCCTCCCTATTATTCTGCTTAGCAAACACTAACTACGAACGGATTCATAGCCGAACTATAATTATAGCCCGAGGACTACAAATAATTTTTCCCCTTATAGCAACATGATGACTAATAGCAGGTTTAGCAAACCTAGCCCTTCCCCCATCAATCAACCTCGTAGGCGAATTATTTATCGCTATGTCACTTTTCTCTTGATCCAACTTTTCCCTCATCCTAATAGGGATTAACATTACCATCACAGCCATATATTCTATATACATAGTTATTACAACCCAACGAGGTAAACTAACTAGTCATATAAACAATTTAACCCCCTCACATACGCGAGAACTAACACTTATAGCCCTACACATTATTCCCCTCATCCTACTAACTATTAAACCCCAACTAATTACAGGCTTTACTATCTGTAAATATAGTTTAAAAAAAACATTAGACTGTGAATCTAAAAACAGGAAATAAATTTCCTTATTTACCAAGAAAGTATACGAGAACTGCTAATTCACGTCCCCATGTATAAACACATGGCTTTCTTACTTTTATAGGATAATAGTAATCCATTGGTCTTAGGAACCAAAAACCTTGGTGCAAATCCAAATAAAAGTAATAAATATTATATCATCTTCAATTCTAATAATCTTTATTATTCTCCTAGCCCCAGTACTAATTTCAATAACTAACCTAATAAAATATATTAACTTTCCCCTTTACGTTATAACCTCTATTAAATATTCTTTTATTCTAAGTCTTTTACCTCTACTACTATTCTTCTACTCAAATACAGAATGTATAACAACTACCTGACACTGAATTACTATAAATTCTATTAAATTATCAATTAGCCTAAAAATAGACTATTTCTCAATCTTATTTCTATCCGTAGCATTATTCGTAACATGATCAATTATACAGTTCTCTTCATGATACATACATTCAGAGACACACATTAACCGATTCATCAAATATCTTCTCCTATTCTTAATCACCATACTTATCTTAACTTCAGCAAACAACCTATTCCAACTTTTCATCGGATGAGAAGGTGTAGGCATCATATCTTTTCTACTTATTGGTTGATGATATGGACGCGCAGACGCAAACACCGCTGCCCTACAAGCAATTCTATATAATCGTATTGGAGACATTGGGCTCATCTTAGCAATAACATGATTCTGCCTAAACACTAACTCTTGAGAAATTCAACAAATCTTACTAGCCAATAATAATAACCTTATTCCACTAGTAGGACTCTTAATTGCAGCCACAGGAAAATCAGCTCAATTTGGTCTCCACCCATGACTTCCCTCAGCTATAGAAGGGCCTACCCCCGTCTCAGCCCTTCTCCACTCAAGCACAATAGTTGTAGCAGGGATTTTTCTACTAATTCGATTTCATCCATTAACCTCAGTTAACAACTCAATCCTAACAATAATATTATGCCTAGGAGCCCTTACAACAATTTTCACAGCCATCTGTGCCCTTACTCAGAACGATATCAAAAAAATCGTAGCATTCTCCACATCTAGTCAACTAGGCCTTATAATAGTCACACTAGGGATAAATCAACCTTATCTGGCTTTCTTACACATCTGCACACATGCATTCTTTAAAGCCATACTTTTTATATGCTCCGGTTCAATTATCCACAACCTAAATGACGAACAGGATATCCGAAAAATAGGAAACACAATAAAAACTATACCAATCACCTCCTCCTGCTTAATTATCGGTAGCCTAGCCTTAACAGGTATACCTTTCCTTACAGGATTTTATTCAAAAGACCTAATCATTGAAGCCATAAACACCTGTAATACAAACGCCTGAGCCCTACTAATAACACTAATCGCCACATCCATAACAGCCATATACAGTATACGAATTATTTACTTCGTTATTATAACAAAACCACGATTCCCCCCGCTCATAACTATTTGTGAAAAAGACCCTAACATAATCAATCCGATCAAACGCCTAGCAATAGGAAGCATTATAGCTGGCTTCTTTATTTCCTACAATATTCCACCTACCAATATCCAACCTCTTACTATGCCATGATACCTAAAAATAACAGCTCTATTAATCACCATTACGGGTTTTCTAGTTGCTCTAGAATTAAATAATCTAAGCACAAAATTGTCATCCATCAAAACTAACCCTTATCTAACATTCTCAACCCTACTAGGATATTTCCCATTAACCACACACCGCACAATTCCCATAAAAACCTTATCCCCTAGTTTCAAAACATCCTTAAATCTCCTAGATCTGATCTGACTAGAAAAAACCCTCCCTAAAGCAACCTCAACTATCCATGCTTCCTCCTCTAAACTTTTGACTAACCAAAAAGGACTAGTAAAACTATATTTCCTATCCTTCCTTATCTCCATAACCATAATAACTCTTCTATATATTATTACTCCCGCGTAATCTCAATAATAATAAAAATTCCAGCAAACAAAGATCACCCAGCTACTACCATTATTCAAGTAGCACAACTATATATTGCCGCAACTCCAGCCCCCCCCTCTAATAACAAACCTACATCATCAATATCATATATTAATCAATCCCCCAAGGCCTCCAAATCAACAAATTCAACCTCATCATAATAATCAAACAAATATATTAAACCTACTTCCACAAAAAACCCTATAACTAAGAAACTAAAAATTAATCAACTAGACCCCCAAGTCTCCGGATACTCCTCAGTAGCCATAGCAGTAGTATAACCAAATACAACCATTATTCCTCCTAAATAAATTAAAAAAACCATTAACCCCAAAAACGATCCCCCCAATCCTAAAACCATTAAACACCCAACAAACCCACTAATAATTAACCCAAGCCCCCCGTAAATTGGCGAAGGCTTCAATGCCAACCCAAGACACCCAGTTAAAAATAATAGACTTAAAGCAAAAATATAATTAGTCATTATTTCTACACAGCACTTAACCGCGACCAATGACATGAAAAATCATCGTTGTAATTCAACTATAGAAACAAATGACAAACATCCGAAAATCTCACCCTCTACTTAAAATTATTAATCACTCATTTATTGACCTCCCTGCTCCCTCTAACATTTCATCATGATGGAACTTCGGCTCCCTACTAGGAATCTGCTTAGTCCTACAAATCCTTACAGGGCTCTTCCTAGCCATACACTACACATCCGATACAATAACAGCCTTCTCTTCAGTTACCCATATTTGCCGAGACGTAAACTACGGCTGACTAATCCGATACATGCATGCAAACGGGGCATCTATATTTTTCATCTGCTTATTCCTCCATGTAGGCCGAGGCATATACTATGGATCTTATACATTTCTAGAGACATGAAATATTGGGGTAGTCCTATTATTCGCAGTTATAGCTACAGCATTCATGGGCTATGTACTCCCATGAGGCCAGATATCATTCTGAGGAGCAACAGTAATTACAAACTTACTTTCAGCGATTCCATATATTGGCACCACTCTAGTAGAATGAATCTGAGGCGGATTCTCAGTAGATAAAGCTACTTTAACCCGATTTTTCGCATTTCATTTCATTCTACCATTCATCATCGCAGCCCTTGTAATTGTTCACCTCTTATTCCTTCATGAAACAGGGTCTAACAACCCCACAGGATTAGACTCAAATGCCGACAAAATCCCCTTTCATCCTTACTACACCATTAAAGACCTCCTAGGAATCCTAATAATAATCATTTTCTTAATAACCCTTGTCCTATTTTTCCCAGACTTACTAGGAGATCCTGACAACTATATACCAGCTAACCCTCTCAACACCCCTCCCCATATCAAACCAGAATGATATTTCCTATTTGCCTACGCCATCCTTCGCTCTATTCCAAATAAATTAGGAGGGGTTCTAGCACTAATCCTATCAATCTTAATTCTAGCTCTCCTCCCCTTCCTCCACACCTCAAAACAACGCAGCCTAATATTCCGCCCTATCACCCAAACTCTTTATTGAATGCTAGTAGCAAACTTACTTATCCTAACCTGAATTGGAGGTCAACCCGTAGAACACCCATTCATTATTATCGGCCAATTAGCCTCTATCAGCTACTTTTCTATTATTCTAATCCTTATGCCAATCTCGGGCATAATTGAAAATAAAATACTAAAATGAACTCCATGCCCTGATAGTATAAACATTACTTTGGTCTTGTAAACCAAAAATGAGGAGTTACCCTCTCAGGACATCAAGAAGAAGGACTATCCTCCTCACTATCAGCACCCAAAGCTGACGTTCTAATTAAACTACTTCCTGCAGTACATAAATTTATATACCACAATAAAACATTTATGTATATCGTACATTAAATTATTTCCCACTAGCATATAAGCAAGTAATTTTTACCCATGATTTTAGACCCAAAACTAAAATTCAATTATAAATTTCATTCAACACAAATATTCATTACCCCATTTTAATTAATGTGAATAGGACATAACTGTGTTATCATACATACACCATCTTCGTCATAAACCTTTCTCTTCCATATGTCTATCCCCTTCCCCATTTGGTCTCAATTTCTACCATCCTCCGTGAAACCAACAACCCGCCCACCTATGCCCCTCTTCTCGCTCCGGGCCCATCACACTTGGGGGTAGCTAACCTGAAACTTTATCAGACATCTGGTTCTTACCTCAGGGCCATCAATTGCGTTATCGCCCATACGTTCCCCTTAAATAAGACATCTCGATGGTAACGGGTCTAATCAGCCCATGATCAACATAACTGTGGTGTCAGGCATTTGGTATTTTTTAATTTTCGGATGCTATCACTCAACATAGCCGTCAAGGCATGAAGGCCAGCCCATCATGTAGCCGAACTCACGGTGAAGGATCATTAGTCCTCATAACCAACCCACCAAAGACTATATATTAATGCTTGATAGACATATAATCATTTATCAACTGAAAAATCACTCATCAAACCCCCTTTCCCCCGCCTCAATGCCAAACCCCAAAAACATTAAGGACTTACTCACTTCTTACCCATTATTATTCCATTCTAGTAGTCCAAAAAATATAACTTAAATTCCAGTATTCGTAACATTTTCATAAAACGAGATTTCACTTATCAACGCTCAATCAAGTTCCTTATCCCCAATAAATTTACGCCTGTTAATGTAGCTTAATAATAAAGCAAAGCACTGAAAATGCTTAGATGGATTAAAAATCCCATAAACATAAAGGTTTGGTCCTGGCCTTATAATTAGTTGGAGGTAAGATTACACATGCAAACATCCATACACCGGTGTAAAATCCCTTAAACATTTAAACAAAATTTAAGGAGAGGGTATCAAGCACATCACATAGCTTAAGACACCTTGCCTAGCCACACCCCTACGGGACCCAGCAGTGATAAATATTAAGCAATAAACGAAAGTTTGACTAAGCTATACCTCTAAGGGTTGGTAAATTTCGTGCCAGCCACCGCGGTCATACGATTAACCCAAACTAATTATTCTCGGCGTAAAACGTGGTAACTATATAATCATAATAGAATTAAAATCCAACTTATATGTGAAAATTCATTGTTAGGGCCTAAACTCAATAACGAAAGTAATTCTAACTTTTATTAACACGATAGCTAAGACCCAAACTGGGATTAGATACCCCACTATGCTTAGCCCTAAACTTCAATAACTTTTTAACAAAAATATTTGCCAGAGAACTACTAGCCACCGCTTAAAACTCAAAGGACTTGGCGGTACTTTATATCCACCTAGAGGAGCCTGTTCTATAATCGATAAACCCCGCTACACCTCACCATCTCTTGCTAATTCAGCCTATATACCGCCATCTTCAGCAAACCCTAAAAAGGAGTCAAAGTAAGCACAAGAACAAACATAAAAACGTTAGGTCAAGGTGTAGCCAATGAGATGGGAAGAAATGGGCTACATTTTCTTATAAAGAACATTAACGAAACCCTTTATGAAATTAAAGGGTAAAGGCGGATTTAGTAGTAAATTAAGAATAGAGAGCTTAATTGAATAGAGCAATGAAGTACGTACACACCGCCCGTCACCCTCCTCAAACTAGATTAACTTAATTATACATAATTACCCTTTCCTAATTTACTAGAGGAGATAAGTCGTAACAAGGTAAGCATACTGGAAAGTGTGCTTGGAATAATCATAGTGTAGCTTATCGCAAAGCATCTGGCCTACACCCAGAAGAATCCATATTTTATGGACACTCTGAACTAACTCTAGCCCTAAACCCAGCAACCTAACTATTTTAAATTAATAAATTAAACCATTTAACTTACGCAAAAGTATTGGAGAAAGAAATTATTTTCAGGAGCTATAGAACAAGTACCGTAAGGGAAAGATGAAAGATTAATTAAAAGTATAAATAAGCAAAGATCAGCCCTTGTACCTTTTGCATAATGAATTAGCTAGAAAAATTCTAACTAAACGAATTAAAGCTAGAAACCCCGAAACCAAACGAGCTACCTAAAAACAATTTCAAGAATCAACCCGTCTATGTAGCAAAATAGTGGGAAGATTTTTAGGTAGAGGTGAAAAGCCTAACGAGCTTGGTGATAGCTGGTTACCCAAAAAATGAATCTCAGTTCAACTTTAAATTTACTATAAGAGTCCAATAATCTTCATGTAAATTTAAATTATAACCAAAAGAGGGACAGCTCTTTAGGAATGGAAAAAACCTTAGATAGTGAATAAATAGCTACTTAACCTAACCATTGTAGGCCTAGAAGCAGCCACCAATAAAGAAAGCGTTCAAGCTCAACATTAAAAATGCACAATTTGACTAGCCTAAATAAATTCCTATACTGAATATTGGGTTAATCTATAATACTATAGATGAGCTACTGCTAATATGAGTAACAAGAATATTAATTCTCCTGGCACAAGTGTATAACAACTCGGATAACCATTGTTAGTTACAGGTATATAGACAAGATTCTCAAATTAAACTGTCTAAGCCTTTACCGTTAGCCCGACACAGGTGTGCCTTAAGGAAAGATTAAAAAGAATAAAAGGAACTCGGCAAACACGAACCCCGCCTGTTTACCAAAAACATCACCTCTAGCATAATAAATATTAGAGGCATTGCCTGCCCAGTGACTAAAGTTAAACGGCCGCGGTATCCTGACCGTGCAAAGGTAGCATAATCACTTGTTCCTTAATTAGGGACTAGCATGAACGGCTAGACGAGGGTTCAACTGTCTCTTATTCTCAATCAGTGAAATTGACCTTCCAGTGAAGAGGCTGGAATAACAAAATAAGACGAGAAGACCCTATGGAGCTTTAATTAACTAGCTTAGTTTATATTAACTTAACCTTATGGTACAAAACAAAAAAAAAATAAGCTAGCAATTTCGGTTGGGGTGACCTCGGAGAACAGAAAAACCTCCGAATGATTTTAGTCAAGACTCACAAGTCAAAACAATTACATAAATCTTATTGACCCAAAACTTTTTGATCAACGGACCAAGTTACCCTAGGGATAACAGCGCAATCCTATTTAAGAGTTCATATCGACAATTAGGGTTTACGACCTCGATGTTGGATCAGGACATCCCAATGGTGCAGAAGCTATTA